>JAJODA010000048.1:0-36392 GCA_021730345.1 Fusarium cicatricum | reverse complement strand
TAAATATATTATTAAAAAGCCTTAATCGCGGCGATTAATATTTTATATACTAACTATATATATAGATTATAGCTTTAACTTAATACTTAAAGGAGTTAATTAGCCTCGTAATATTAGCTTAGTTAAGCTCTTTTTAAGTAAGATTAATATAATATATTAATTTAAGCTAGCTCTTAATTATATTCTTTAAATTGACTATATAAGGAAATATCTTCTTAAGCTTAGTCTTAAGAAGGCTCTAAATATTCTTAATAAGGTTTAGATTAGGTAAATTTAGTAGCTAGTTAAGATACTTAATAGTATACTCTTCTAGCTACCTTCTAGTTAACTTAGCGATATAAATACTAGCGTTATCCTATTGAAAATACCTTATATTATTATAATAAGGGAGAAGACTATCTATAAGGGCTTTTTAATAGCTCTAAGCTATATAACCTTTCTTCTTAGCTAAGGGATTATAGATTATAGAGATAATTAAAGTATAGCCTTTATATTAGATTATAGCTTAGAATATTAGTATAATAGCTAGTTTAATATAGTCTTATAGATTAATAAGATTTAGATTATATTTTTCCTAAGGAAACTAAAATACCTAGCTACTAGGGTTAGAAGAGTTATTTAAGATATTAGTCTTATCTAAGAAAACCGCTTATTAAGTATTACTATATCTTATAATAGTAACTTTAATATTATATACCTTAACTAATTTTTCTACTCTTAGTAATAACTCTTTTACTCTTTTATATCTAGCCTTTACTATTTCCTTAGTTATTTTTAGCCTTTTTAAAGCTCTCTATTTATATAAGAAAACGCCTTTAATAAGTCTTTTAATAATACTTTAGCTTATATAGAAACCTAACTTAAATACTAAGGTATCTTAACTAATCTAATAGTCCTTTTTTATAAGGTAAATAATATATTACTTTTCTATATATATAAGAGATAGAGGCTAGCTTAATTAAGGGTTATCTTATATAGTATATTTATTATTTTAATACTTAAGGACTCCTTAGATTAATAAGTAATATATATAGAACTCACTAGCTACCTTATATAGGGACTTTCCTTTCTCTAGCTTATTTAAAATAGTAGCTCTAGCTATAAGAGTAAATTTATAATTATATTAGCGATTTCTAGTTATTTCAGTCGCAAAAGTATACTTCTAACCTATCTTGTAGTTAAATTATTGCGTTATAAAATAGGAGGGTTATTATAATATGAGGTATTAATTAACATGCGGGGGTGCGGGGTATACGAAGACTTGTGATGGCTGACTGTAGGGCGAGTGGCATGAAAAATCAGGTATAGGTCTCCTGATGAGATAGCAGAGGAAGCCAACCTCTTTAATTGATGTTGTTCTCAGCTAACGCCAAAGTCAACAAGAAAAATGAGTCACTCCGTGTCATGCCATCTCCAAACCCTGTACCCATAAGATTGCCCAATGATTGGATAGCAAGAATCTGTTGGTTAAATACCATGCTTGTCCGTCCGCCAAGCAGTCAATTTCGTAGAGCTAATTAGCCGGTCGCCAATTTACAGACATTTCTTGAGACTAATTGAATGGCCTCTCTTTGTGTCCTGCTTGTGTCAAGACACTTGAGCAGGTTGCAGGCCCATGAAGAACTGGTGGTTGATAGATGGGTCAAGACTTTGGCAAGATCACGAAAAACGCAGAACCTACTGCGTTCAATGAACATAACGTTACCGACGGCGTCGGGCTTTGGGTCGACACGCATCTCCATAATAGAAGTGACTGACAGCTTCTCGCATTTTGCTATCTATGAATACATGTCGGATACGCAGAAGGTGATGAAAGATAACGAGTGCCGGGTTATAAAGCTTGAGATGTGAAAAACTGCGTTCTTTATTGTTGTAGAAGGACCTTGCCTTCGAGACAGCACCGGATGATCAGATTATAACGAGAGCTGAGGGAACGGAGATCTATGAGATCTCTACAACGAGGCCTTATCAATCAACTGCTTAAACTCAAGTTTGACTATATCATCCCTCAGACTTAAGAGCAGAGGGCTTATCCAGGTGGTGTGTGGGAGAGACTGCATGTGGCATGATCTCGGCGTGGCTTGACTTCGGAGAGAGGGAACCGCGTCCGCCAAGATAACGTATAATCCATGTGTGGCAATCGGTCATATATCATACTACTTGAATGGTGATGGAATACGAGAGTAGTGTCAGTATCTACCAAAATGCCGCGTATACTATTACCATACCACATTATCCCTCCAACTCGAGACGCCTACTGACCCAACAACCCTGAGGAGTGGGTGGAAAGGAGGGACCACATGATACGGAAAGGATGATCATTATTGGAAGTGTTCGATTCTAGACAAGCCGTGATGATAGAGTAGAGTCTACTGCACTACATAAGCCAGTAAACACCTGCCACATCCAGACTCGTCAGCCGCCAGTCCAGAAAGCATGCAAAGCGCGGATGTCTGGGCACAAAGTGCAGACAAGCTTGAACGAGGCCATTCGGAACGGCCAATTATGTTGAAGAAGCCTGTTGTATTATACAGTAGCCTACTTCGGACGTGTGACTATTGGCTCTTGCCGAACGCATCACACCTAATGAACAGACTGCGTGGACTTGCATATTCAGCTAGAAGGTGGGTAGACGAGGGAAACCTGCTGGGTTAATCGACTCCAGCAATCCAAACGGCCCCTACATGTTTCGACTTCCCCGTACAGCATAAATACCCCCCGCAGGCCTTCGTCCCGGCTTTCTCTCATCTAATCTACAGTTACATACACTTCATTCCGACTTCGTCTCAGAAGAGTTCCTCCGTTATCACTTGAACGGTAGTCAAACAATCACGTTTTACTACGGCTGTCGCAGCTTCGAATTTTCCTTCTTAGAATCCGGGATATCCACAGCAAGGTACAGCACCACTCCCCTTCTCTCGACATTGTTTCCTTCTCTCTTGCAGCAAGCACCAGGATTAACTACCCGTCCCCGTCTTGCTTTTATGCTCTAATACTACCAACCGCCACGCCCTTTAACATTACATCTCGGAGAAAGAAACCAAATGTTGCTTTACAGGCACATCGAGGAGACTTCAATCTATCACAAGCCATCAAGGCGTAGCCTACAATGGGGACTGATCACGCAGGCGAGGGCAAGGGTGGAGGCGACTGGCCAGCCATGAGTAAAATGGCAAAGTCGGGCGACCTCGAAAGGCATTACTAGAAGAGATCCGGTGAATGTCAGAGGATTTCATTGAGAAGTGCTCTAACACAAGTCGTTTTGTCGCAGAGTGGCACTGGTGGTGCATGTAGGGTTACTGTTTTTTCTGTGGTTTGAACCTTTGTCAAGTTCTCATTTCCTGTTGCCTCGACTTGCGAGTTATTCGAAAGCTAGAGCGGCACGTAAATGTTAGCTATAAGTTTACTCGATCTCTTGAAGAACTACAAGCCTCCCGATAGGTCACGATATTAGAATCAGGCTAATCGAATTATCATGGACCAGCCATAAAATTAGCGCGTGATAGAAATCCCACGAGAGGAATATCAGGTATCTTTCAGCTCAGGGAGGATCAATGTCGACTTGACCAGTCGAGTATAGGATTTACGTCTACAACTGACAAGAGTAGTCTTACTTCCTCTGACTCCAGGCAGTAAGTCATCTTGATGGTCGGTACCATGAATGGTGATATCCCAGGTTGCCTCCATTCAGCAGTGTTTAATCTGACCTGCGTAATGCTTTCAACAGAATGCATGTGAGACTGAAGCACATGTTTCATCAAAGTTCAGATATAAGCCACCGTGGGCCATAACTTATCATGGGAAGTTCTTTGCCCTCAGAAGCGACTTGAGAAAAGTGCTCTGGTGACAAGACCGGTGTAAGTGAGTAGCCGACAACAGATCCTCTTTAATCATGATCTGGTACGTGTTGTTTATGCCGCAGTTAGTATGGGATTCTCAGAACATCAGTATACAGCTCACTATTGTACGATATTGCGACAGTGGGTCTGCTGCAACCAAATGGAGTGAATTCAATAGAGAACCTAAGCAATTGCTGCATCGTGCGTTGGATAGGGTAGCCAGCTGTTGTAGTGGGGATGGAATCTTGCGGCGGAGAAGAGCACTGTCATGTCAGTCATTTTACCACGTAAAGTCGCTGATGATCGGATAATTCACTGAGTGGCACAGGAAATTGACCTGGCATCGTGTGGTTTTTCAAGTTACGTAACTCAAGGTAGTTTCATCTATAGTTATGAAAGGCTCGGTTCTACCTCGACAAGAAAAGACAGAAGCAATTGATCTAGGGAATAGGTTGAACAAAGACGTTGGAAATGACGGCAATTGAGAGAAGAAATGACGCGTGTTTTCAAGCCCATCCTAATCAGTGGTGAGAGCTCCGACGAGCGTCCATGGCTGCTTTGTCGGCTGCCGTCGAGGTCTTTTTACCGCCGAAACCGAATACATCGAGCAGAGAGCTCCGCCTCTCCTCCAGCTGCGGGCGATCCTGTGAACCCCTCTTGTCTTTGTCAGGGGTTGCAGCCCTGGTCTGTCCCCATGAAAAGTCCATAAAGGAGCTCCGCCTGGTCTCGGGGAGCGGGGGCGGAGTGCACACCATGACCTGGAGCTCGAGCTTCTCGACGTCGCCCTCTGGCTCAACTGCTGTGCGGCCGCAGTTGGCGAAGCTGGTTCCCGAGTAAAAGACGTAGCCGCTGAAGGGGCTGGCCAAGGCTGCCACGACCAATCCCTTCTGCCGGGCAAGTTGCAGACTCTGCTTGCAGAGGAGCTTGGCGTAACCCTGTCGCTTCCAGTGGGGATGTGTGATGACGGCATGGAGGAACATGAGCTTCCCGTAACGGGAAAGGTACGTCTGCTGGGTTTGTGTCATGGCACCCTGCAACGCGGCAATTCTTTTCGCCACTTTGTCGTTGGACGCGCTCGACACGTCGAAAACTGTTGGCGGCGTGGACGGGTCAGCACAGCATCTTGTTTTTTCGCGTGAGGGCTGGGAGGGCGAGAAAATCGCGCAGCTCATTGGACTGGGAGCACCGTACCTCGATGAATCTGGTCGACAATGCTGTTCTCCTCGCTCTCGTTCTCCTGGAGGGTCTGCCAGATAGCCAGTGACACGACTTGGTGCGTCTTGGGCACCTCGACCACGGAGATGAGCCAGCTGCTGTTCTTGGGGTCCAGGCACTGCTTGAGGACGTGCTCAACGTGGTCTGCGGCTGTTGTTGTTCCATGGCCGGCAGACTGGAAGCAGTATTGCCATATTGAATCGTTGGTAAGGCCACTGAGGACGATGTCCTTGAGGGCTGGGAGATCCCTCTCGGTCGCAGGACGCACACCCATAGCTGCACTGGCAATGACAATAGATCGAAAAAAACAATAGAGATCGGTTATCAAAGATGCCCGACTTGATTGAAAAGGCTTTCTCTCCCGAGTGAAAGCGGAAATGGTCAATTATAGCTCCTCGTGGTCTCTCTTTTTTTTTCGCCATCGGCATCCAGCGGTTGGCCTAACGAGGGGACGTCATACCTGCAAGCTGTTGAAGCCCTCTTGTCATGCGCAGGACTTGGCAATGTGCCGAGCCAAGTAAAAGACTGCAACAATGGATCTATCTGCCATCTGCGAAACTCTTGGCCTTTTGGATCGGCCGATGGGCGTTGGCGGCCTCTTGGAAACCCCGCAAGATCGCCTGATAGTGAGCAACAAAAGCCGGCTCACACATGCTGCAGTTTTTGCTTCCCCATTTGAGTTAGGATTTTTTTTAAGCTTAACCACCGCTTAAAATACGCGTATCTAGGGTAAGGACAAGGTAAAAAGGACCTACCTACCGAGTATATCAAGAAGCTCGGCTCGACATAAGCCACGTGTTTAGCACAGAATATACCAATAGTATCTTAGTAGGATAGCTGGCAGGATCGGGAGTTCAGCCCTATCGCGACTTTAGTTGTTTGCTACTTTGTGGCGGTGAGCATGTTACCCTCTGGTTTTGTTGGTGTCACGGGTCTCTCAATTTCGCGCGGCACCCACGGCAATGCGTGGTCTCGGCTTTCTGTCCACGACCCAAACCCGATAGGTCTCTGAATCGTCGAGAAGAGTTCGGAGATAATAAACATGATAACAAGACAGTCGTTTGTGTTTCAAGTAAGTGCAATCTATGCGTAGTCTTTTAGACATCAAGGTCTTCCAAGGCAGGTACGGCAACGCGGTCAACCTAACCAAACCGATTGGTCCTGTAGACACCTCACTTGTCCATTCAAGCCCTGCCAAGGAGATGTTGGTAGGCGGCCGTAAGGTTATATCTAACTCACACTCGAAGATTGCCTTCAGCTGATAGTAAAGTAACAGTGGGGCTGCGCGCGACATGCCCAGCGTGACTACCTCTTTAGATGGATAAGCCTCATAAGTACATACTGCTCTGTGGGTAAATGCACCATACCCATCCGCTAAGCCCCATCAAATCTGACACGCTCAACGATCCAATGTCATCTTACTGTAAATACCACGCGTCAACAACGCCTTGACCCAGAAATGTCGAGTAGTCTTGCGGCTTCACGGCCTGTAAAGGCTTGCACAGAATGTAAACAGGCCAAGGTAGAAGCTGAGCCCAACTCTTCATCATCACGTGCTGACTTCCAAAGCTGCGATGTGACTCCCGAGTCAAGTTTCCAAACCCATGCTCACGCTGTCAGGCAAGATGCCTCTTTTGCACTGTAGACGCGACCTTTAAGCGGACGCCAGCGAGGAAGTATGTGGAGATGAGTCTTTGTTGCTAGTCCACTCTCGATCTATGCTGATGGGCGAGCCTGACCCGCAGGCGTTTCGAGGCCATGAACAAGGAGCTCCAGGAACTACGTAGCCAGCGAGACGAGGATCATCCGTCTTGTAGGACGGACTCGACAGCAGATTCTGGGCCTTCTACCGTCGAGGGTGACGCCCAGGATGAGTTTGACCTGAACATGACCGCCTTGAG
This sequence comes from Fusarium cicatricum, assembly GCA_021730345.1. NCBI lineage: Eukaryota > Fungi > Ascomycota > Sordariomycetes > Hypocreales > Nectriaceae > Fusarium > Fusarium cicatricum. The sequence goes on along the minus strand of JAJODA010000048.1, from coordinate 29,437 downwards.
TTTGGGTGGTGTAATCATCGAGCCTTCCATTGCCATCGAAGCGTTCAAGACGTATGTTTTAGCATCTTGAATCATCCTCAGCCAAGCTCATCATCATCCAGGTTTGCAGAGGTCTTTCGACCTCAACTTCCAATCATGGGTCCCCTCTCTACCGACCAAATCTACCACACCCGGCCATTTCTCTTCTGGACCATCCTGATCATCGTCGCGAGCCACTTACCTGACCAACATTACCTTGAACTGTTCCGGCATCTTCACGTTCCATACACCAAAATGCTGCAGGAGCAGATTCTTGATGCACCGCTACCCCTTTACAAGATACAGGCACTGGTCTTATTGTCCCATTGGCCACTGCCGTGTGAAACGCAGACACGGGATCCTAGTTGGCTTCACTGTGGGATCGCTATCCAGGCCGCGCGTTTCATGAGCCTTGATCGCCAGCAGACAATACCGTCTCTCCGAAGCCTCGGTGTTGCCTCCGGGAATATCCAGGCGAGGATCAATACTTGGCTGGGATGCTTCTGCGTATCTACCTCGTACGTCAGAACTGCTGTTGATGAAGCACGTGTTTGGAACTTGGCTGACAAGCATAGCTTGAGTTTGCACATAGGACTACCTCCGCCGATCGATTCAGATTTTGATTTTGCGAGTATCCACGCTTTTCTTAGACGACAGACTTTGCCACCTGCATTTTCCCTGCAAGTCCGAGCCCAGCTACTCGTCGCAAAGTTCACGTCGCTGCTGAACCACGACATCGACGACAGTGCCAGAAGCTCATTGATTCGACTCATGGACACCGAATTAGAGGTTCTGAGAAGTGAGATACCACAAGGAGACGAGCAGACGAAATTCATTGAGCTTGGCATCCTAAGTGCCAGGATGCATCTCTACGCCTTGGTGGTCACGAGAGATGCATCCGTCTCAACGTCTCGGCAGATCATGCTGCGAACTGCACGAGATGTTGCCCTTCGAATCATTCATATCTCAACCCTGGCGTTTAGCAGCAGCTCAAACGGGTCTGGAGATGCTGACCTCATTCGAAGCCAACGATCTCTGCCCAAGAATCACTACAGATGTCTGGCGTTCGCAACCATCTTCCTTCTCAAGTTTTTCTACAGAAAGGGCGCTGATGCCCCCGATGAAAGGCAAACTGTAGCAAACCACATCGCCAAGGCGCAAGGTCTCTTCAAAGCTTGTGCTATCGAGCCCTTGGACGAGTACAACAGGACAGCCAAGGTTTTCGAAGTCCTTGGCCGAGAAGAGCCGGATCCGGAGATCTCCAAGGCTTCCAGACTACGTCTTACTCATCGAATGGGTGTATCCATAGTATTCGATGCGGTGAGTAATGCATCTGAAGCTCGTGGCAGGCCTGTCGGAATTCGAGACGATGAGACACCCCCTAGAGGCCAAACAGCAAAGGAAGACCAGGCACCGAGAGGTCCTGAAATACTTCTGGACGAGCCTCACGTGGTAGACCAGCCCGACACAAGCGTAGATTTTCTCAAGGGTTTCTGGAGCGACCCATATATGAGCCTGTTATCGTTTGAGCCGATATCGATAGAAGCCGAGTATCAGGATCCTTGGCGGCCTGTCTGAAAGATACTTTGAGGTAAGAAGAAGTTGGTGGCCCCTTGTCTCGACCGATGATTATCACAGTTGATTCTAATGCTATTGTACAGATATTTGATAAGATGGAAAGCAAGTTAGCAACCACTCTCAAGATGTCCCGTTCGGATTTTAGATTTTGGCCAGTAAACGTCTGGCCACAGAGATGATTCCGAAGCCTCCAACTGCAGCAACAATGGTCATCAACTTCGACCACTCCCGAAAACCGAACAGGATTCTTGACAGACTCATTCTGGTCTTTGGAAGTCTGATGTTGGCAAGCCCCAGATGCTCTTGTGAGCCATGGATGTCATTCTCCATGAACCCTCCCGCCGACTTTTTCTTCCCTGACCGGATTCGTGGGATCGTGACCTTGAAGGACAAAGCAGGATCGAAAAACCCCATCCAGATGATGTCGTCCTTGGAGATGCCTATCGCTTTAGCCACGTTGTCCGGGGAGAGAAGCGCCGAGCCTTTCATGGCGAGGTAGTCAGCTTCGGAGCTGAAAATGGCGTCCATCGTTATCTCATAAGGACCGGCGTTCTTTGAACGGAGTATGCGACACAAATCAGACAAGGTTTTTGGGTTCTTTGCTGGATGATACACGGAGATATCCTGGGTAGCGCGGCTTGCTTTCGATGAAGGCTTTGGAGATTCATCCTGAAGGCTTGTGATACTGGCTCTAAATTTCTCGTCGTTGCGGGATGCGGGTGAACCTCTGCCGATTCTAGCGATGCTTGCACATAGTAAAGGACCCTTTAGCTGCCCAGCTGTGGCCTTCTCATCGTGAGAAACCAGTCGCTCCTCACCAGGCTCCAAGTCCATGAGGTGGTATAGCGAGAACTCGGCACATGGACCCATCTCGATCTCCATGAGACCGCCAATGCCAAACCCAAAGTTGCCAGCTGTCGCTTTCTGGCCTGGATAGGGCGCATGCTTGTGTGTGTTAGCCTGTTGTGCCAATACCCATCAGCGGTACTTACAATCATGACAACCCTCGTCTTGGAAGCAATAACATTTGCCAGCTGTTGCGTTGGAGCGAGCGTCTCAACGACGACAAAAAGCTCCCCCGGACCAGCTTCGTTATGCTGGCCCTTTCCGTACACGTGAAAGTCAAGTTTCCACTCCTTAGAAACATCGGCGTGTTGCTGGTGAACGTATGCCTTTACTCGAGCGAGAACTTTGTCAATCTGCGAGATCAATATATCTGCACCATGTTAATTGGGCTGGGATTCCTCATCAGAGCTGGAAGCATAAACTTACAGTCCTTGACACCGCCCAGAAACATGGAACGGTACCCGACAACATGCGCGGCCTCGAGTTTGAGCTGATACGGCTTGCCATCTGCCTTGGATGACCGGTATTGGCTCCCACTCACCCTTACAGATCTGCCGTCAGAGAGCTGCTCGTACTTGGACTCGTCAAGGTGCAATGAGCCACCGGGTCCACGTAAGATATCGGGCCTTGTGTTCTCATATAATGTGTGCGCGGCAACAGAGAGAGGCGTACAGATGGAGTCGGGAGCCGTCGGCCTCACATCAAAGAGGCCGTTTGCATAGACAGTTGAAACAGAACCATGTGATTTCGGAAGAGAACATTGTCCGCCGCATTCCATGATCTTGCCCATATGGTAGAAGCCCCCAAGTCGTGCTTGGATACTCTCCTCACCAAGGTTTCCAACTTGGCGCTTGAGCTGGTGCATGCTGTAGGCGACATACGGTGATGGGTCGTATGCTCTACCGCCGATGATGACATCGAAGTCAGGGTTGGCGTCCATGGCGTCGATGAAGGGCTCTGGGCCTATTTGAGCAACGACTCGAGGTGATGCCTCGATCTCGGCTTCCAAGGCAGGAGGGACACAGGAGCCGCAGCCAGTCACACGGCCCTCTTTGAGACGTTCGAGTATCATCTTCTTATCGATGCCGGAGAAGATGGAGATAGTTTTGAAAGAATAGTCCCTAGTAACGTGTTAATAGCAGAGTCCAGAGCCCTGGAGCGAATACCTTACTTATTAGCTTCGTCTGCGGCGATCTCTTCTATGATCTCAGCCATAACTCTGACATGCTCGTCTGTACCGTCACCACCAGCTGAACCGAAAATAAGCGGCACGCGAAACCTGTGGACCAGCCGGAGAAGCTTGGTCAGGTCGTTGAAGTAGGCCGAACGGGGGCACGACATGGACCCAAGGGCTAGCTTTTGGGGCCCGCTGTCAGTAGAGCCAGAGTCCAGAATCATGGCGGTTGGGATGCCCGTCGGCACGAGACGGGCGAGTTCGCCACGGACAACTGCTTCATCGAAGCCGTAGCCAAGCATGCCAACAGGTGCGACAATGTGGCAAATTGGCTGAGTGGCCATGTCGTAGCTGTTGTTGGAACCGTTCATCTGATTAGGGGAACGAATGAGTATGTGGATATATGGCGGTAAAGGGTATTGTTTTTATCTTTAGCTTTTAGAGATCTTGGTAAAAGGACTGGTGAGGTCGGCACTCGGCTTATGGTGTAAGATGACGAGGTTGAAGAGGGTCTCACTTGGTTATAAGGGTATACAGGTAAGACGGAGCAGAAGTGGAAACCCTTTCAATCTGCCGTGTCCGTACCACACTCACCTTTTCTCCTTGTTCCCTGTTTAGCGATACCCTAGAAACATTGAGACTGAGTGTTACGGCTATGCCCGTTGCAATGCCGATTTTCGCTGTGAGGGGCGAAGCTCGCACCCCAGCAAATGCAATGGCGGTCCAATGTCAGAGCCCAAGTCCGACGGACATGCCAGGGGACGTCTCAGAGTTTGACACTACCGCTGTAGGAAAATGAACAGTAAGCCAAATATATCTGGTGTAAGATGGCTAAATCGACACCTTTACCTAATCTAGATAAAGTCAACTATCTTTGTATTCTTCCAGTGGAAACGGCCGCATTTTAGTTGGGTACTAAGCTTCCACTTATATCTGATACCTGTTGTCTAGGGCGAACCCAGAGACCAAGAACATGAGACTCTTTAATCTGAGAGTCTTGACGTAAACAAGAGCTGCCAACGTATCAAGACGAACCAACTCCTCGAACTGAAGACAACTCCGTCGGCGCTTCAACGAAACATCCCCCAAGTCCGTAGGAGATGACATTCAGCCTAGCGGCATAGAGATGATCGGGGACGGCAATGCCCCGCCAAGACAAGGGCTCAAAGCGGGTTTCGCAGTCGAGGCCGAGAATCGCTTCTTATTGTGATTGGCTCTTGTAAGCATTTGGCACCATTTATCCCGGCTTTGCAGGGTTTCATAGGCAAGGCAATTTTGAGCATGAGCCCCAATACCACCCTCCATGCAATTCATCATTTGTTGTAGGGCAGCAGTGGATTCAGAGATCATCATCAGCCCTGTACAAGTTGAACGGTCAAATATGTACTTTATAACTCCCATCTCGGCCAGCCTCAGTTGCTCATCTCCAGACCACTTCTCAACAGCTTCATCAACTTGAACTACGAAACTACAGCGACTCAAAAGCTGCAACACCATACATACCACTGAAAGAACAACACCTTTCTCCTATACTCTTCTCCCCCCTAGACTCTACTTCGTTCATTCCTAAGTCATGAATACATATCAAGACAACCGAGAACCGACAAAGTCAGGCAACCTGGTTCCAGACGGCATCGAGCTATCGTCAACTACCTGGCAGTCAGTCCCGCAAGAGGAAGAAACCACAAGATATGACCCGGGAGAATTTCGCGCACGCTCACCGTCAAATGACAGTTCCTCCGGCAACGTGGAGCCTCAACTTCCGCTAGGACAAGCTTTGAAGCTTTATCCCAAGATGGCACGTTACTGTCTCGCCATGACTATTCCCATCATTGGATGGGGCTACGACCTGGTGATTGTCGGTTCTATCACTGGCGTAGAGTCGTTTCAAAGAGACTATGGCTCAAAGTTCGAGGGCAAGCAAATAATTCCTGGCAATTGGCTATCCTTGTGGCTTGCCCTTCCTCCCGCAGGTTCGGCCACAGGCGCCGTTGTTGGCGGTTATATCCAAGACCGCATCGGGCGAAAGTTCAGTCTCCTGGTCGGTAGCATCGTTTCAGTAACTGCCATCTGCTGCATATTCTTCTCTCACATGGCTGAAAGCCAAGAGATCAAGCGAGCCGTCTTCACCGCGGGCTTGACTATCCAAGGCTTCTCGGTCGGCATCATCAAGACCACCTGTCTCACCTGGGTGTCTGAGAACGCGCCAACAGCACTACGGGGACCTGCAATGGCCATGTTTCCAATCTTCACCCTCGTAGGCCAGCTCATTGGGTCAATTGTGGCATTCGTGGTCAACAAGGTTGATAACCAGACTGCTTATCTTGGGGCATTTGGCTCCCAGTGGGTTCTTGCCCTTGGTCCATTCATATTGTCCTGCCTCATGCCCGATAGCCCTGCCTATCTGATCGGGAAAGGACAAGAGGAGAGGGCCATTCGATCGACGACTAGGCTATTTGCTCCCAAGGTAAACCCATACAGCGCTCTGGAAAAGATCCGAGCTACCATCGAGGAAGAAAAGGCTTCGCAGTCATCAAGCTCTTACTGGGCCTGTCTCAAGGGCACAAACCTTCGACGAACTCTTATCGTTGTTCTTGCCAACGTTATCCCTGCCCTGTTTGGTTTGGATCTCTTATCGAATGCCAGCATCTTTCTGCAAAGTGTCGGCATGAAATCAGGCCCGAGCTTGCTGCTTACCATCTTCGGCGTTATCGCAGGAATGGTGGCCAATGCCGGTGGATTTTGGATTCTTTCTCGCGTAGGCCGGCGAAACATGACAATCGTGTCCTTGGGAGCTGCCGGGCTTCTTTGGGGAGGCATGGGTATCACGGGCTTCTGGAGAAGCCCAACGCTCGCTTGGGTGGCCGGAGGACTCATGATCTCTGTTATTATGGTGTGTGGTCTGGGCTGCTGGCCTGCGGGATACGCCATCATGGGAGAGACAAGCTCTTTACAGCTACGAGCTCCGACACAAGGTCTAGGAGGTGTGGCGGCTCAAGGGTCATCCATCACCCTTGCTGTGGTTCTTCCTCTCCTTTTCAACCCAGACAAGGCAGCTCTTGGAGCCAAGACTGGGTTCTTGTACTGCGGTCTTTGTACGATTGGTGTGTTTGTGAGCTGGTTGTGGCTGCCGGAAATGAAGGGCCGCAGTATGATGGAAATCGACCACATGTTTGAGATGAGGTTGCCGACGAGGAAGTTCAAGCACTGGAAGATGGAGACTCACCATGTTCAGGAAGCATCGCCCCTAGCCATGGGCCCGCGGGACAATGTTTAGGCAAGAAAACAGGCATCGGAAATGTATCCAGAAGTAATGTCGAAAATTGTAAACTGCGTTCAATGAGATATAGTAGCCCCGAACATGACTGTGATTGCCAGTTTTGTTTGATCCGATGAGAGTCTGGAGACTCTTATTAAGTAAAAGACACTGAGTAGGATATCCCAAGACTCTGAGGAGGAGCTCAACAAAGGCTTAAAATATTCTTTGTTGCCTTATGTGACCTTGTGTCTTGACTTCTACATAATCGCTAAGATGGATCTCCTCTGTGAAACCTGACTTCTGGCAAAGCCGCGTACTCCTTAACCTGCATAGAGGAATAGCCTCTCGATAACGCTGGCAAGTAGGTAGGCAGGATATGATCCAAACGATACTTCTCAGGCTCACATGTATCCACACAAGGGTTGCCTTCAGTTCTTGCTACCCCCAAGCATTTGTTGCGTCTTCCTAATGGCGAGGACCACCTGACTCTGCGTCCTTCTCCAGGTCGGCTGACCGACGTAAGTTGGATTCCCGTTGGAGTATTGCCTCGAGTCCAATATCACGATTGATCTCTTCCATACGTTCATAGTCAGCTTGTGCGGTGCCTTGAGAGCCAAAGATCAGATCCTAAGTATAATCGTTAGCATCGGTACAGACTCATGCTCGCCAGGGTTGACTGTACCATCTCCTCAAGTGAGAGACGCTTGGTTTCCGGCACAAAGAACCAGATAAATCCGGCTCCTATAAACGTCAAAACCCCAAAGATGATGTAGGTACCGTAGGTAATTCCTTCAATCATGTCTGGGGCAACCTGGCCGACGATGAAGTTGTTCCTGAGAGTATGTCAACACTGGCCTCGAAAGTTTCCTTTTAGACCACTCACATCCAGTTACTAGACGCTCCGATTGACACGCCATAAGGTCGAGTACTCAAAGGCCATATCTCTGCAATGATGATCCAGGCACAAGGGCCCCAAGAGTCTGCATACATCAGTAATGGGCTCAACCAGCACCACAATTACATGGAAAAACTTACAGCCGAAATGGATTGCAAACAGCCAGACCATGCAGACGGCGGCCCATCCGGCAGCTGGCTGCTCATCAAAACGATCAATGTTTCTTGCAAGAATCACAGCAATGATAATGTGGCAAGTGCCCATTCCAATGGCTCCAGTGGTGAGAATCGGTTTACGGCCAACTCGATCGATCCATAGCACGGCGGGAATGGTGGCAATGAACATTACAATACCGACTACACCTGTTGCTAACAGGCTTGTGGTATTTCCAGTAAGGCCAAGTTGCTGAAAGATGCGAGGGGCGTAGTAAAGGACCTGAATCATCAGTATGATACTGGGACAGAGTGAGGGATGTATCTCACGGCGTTTATTCCCGACCATTGCTGGAAGAACATGGTTACAGTAGCAACAATAACGCGCTTGAACATGGCTTTAGTCTGAAAAAGAGCCAATATTGCAATAAACTGCAGCTTGAACGTGTTCCAGGCTGTCTGTTCTTGTAAATGCGGAAACTTCTCTGCGAGACTTCGCTTTTCAAACAGCGACTGTGCCTTGATCTCCAGAAACTCGAGGTTGATGAGGTCGTGGTCCGAAGGAAGATCTCGTAGGTTAGCAAGAACATGCAGCGCCTCTTCCTCACGGCCGTGATGTAGAAGCCATCGAGGGGAGAATGGCATCCAAATCATGCCCACGAAAAGAACAATAGCGGGGACGACTTGAATGCAGATAGGTACCAGCCAAGCTGCATCTGATTGGGTTTCGAGGGTAGTTCCACCAATGTAATTGCAACCACTGATTCAAGTTAGTGGCTTGAAGATCAGAAACAGAAATATCCTCACTTACTAGTCGATCCAGAAACTGACCATGATGCCGAAAGTGATGGCAAGTTGTTGCAAACCAACAAGAGCGCCACGAACCTCACTATAGAGTTGAGATTGTCTAAGTCAGCGAGTGGCACAGAACAAAAAACAAGGGAGCTGACCCACGGAGGTGCACACTCCGAGTTGTACAGGGGGACGATCATTGATAAACTTCCGACACCAATTCCACTGTTTCTTTGTTAGTCGTTCCTTGTTACTCATGTATATCAGTCACCTACGTAATAAATCGTCCAGCAAGGATTGCCTCATGACCACCGGCGATTGATGCAGCTTGTACAACGACACCTAGAACAAAGAAGGTAGTGGCAATGAGGATGCCATATTTTCTCGAGCATACTTCGGCAATGAAGCCCGAGAGTACAGCGCCTAGCCAAGCACCCAACTCTAGGATGGCTGTCAGCCACCCCTTTTGTGTAGGGTTCTCTATGTAACCGTCCATATCTATAACTCTCTTAGTATAATCATATCAAGCAAGGAGTTAAACACTATCCAGGACTGGACTCACGCTTGCCGAACGCTGGCATTGCCAAGATTCCAGAGAACATGCCCTGGTTGTAGCCATACAGTACGCCTCCGATACATGCAAAGGCGGCGATGCGAGCAACCTTGAGGTTTTTCACCAAAGCCTTTGCACCGCTCTCGCCCATGAGAGCTTGCCTTCTGGCTAGCGCCACGTCGTACGCGGCGCGTGCATCGTTAGGGTTCCCCATTTTGTGCGAAGAAAGATAGAAGACAGTGTTGGACTCAACCAGCAGGAATCAGTATTCCACTCCCTTAAAGAACAGAGTGGTATATTGGAGTTTCGTTCTGGTTATATATCACCATTGGATGCCTGTCCTTTTAACCACATCAGCTCATCTTACTGCGTAGTAAACATGACAAACGCATAATCATCCGGATGTAGTACTCAGAGCGCGGGGTAGGCGCGTCGATGCGCGGATCACTACCATCTTTGAGACGATGTTCATGGCTTATGTAGTATTCTATTGCATATGCTTAAAGGCATGCCTGCCTTGGACATTTAGCCTGAAGAATCCTTCAAGGGGCAATTGGTGCGGTTCATCATAAATCGGAGGTTAATGCGAGGATTATGAAAGTTGCTGTAACTGGGAAAATGTATCCGTGGAAACCTTGGTTTTATCCTGGTGGGAAGCTTGGCATCGGTCACGTCGGAGATATTCCAAGGCTCTAAATTCAACCAAAACTTCGGTGGTTTTTGCATGAGCTCTCCAAAGAGTTCTAAACACTTTCACCCATGATAAAGGGCTTTAGCAATGTACACAGCATCTTTCGAGGGTGCGTTCAAGCGGAGAACGTGCAAGAATTCTCATCATCTCAATATTGCTTAAAACAACCTAGCCGACGTTAGTGCCCCTATAGGAATACCCTGAACAGAGTCAGAATCCTCACTTGGACAGTCTAGGTGTAGTGTTCATATACGGAAGGAAAGGGCAATGTCACACCCGTTTGCAAATACACAAAATGGCACGTTTGGAGCGGGCCAGAGTAAGTTGACCTTTGGGGTATACGCAGTATGAGAACTAGCCACTCCCTTCAAGTAGAATGGCCATATGGTCAATCAGCCCAATGCGGTATAAGAATATGGACTGCTGGGTGATATAATGCGAATAGCTTATCTAGACAAGTATAATTATTTCGCGGCGCCTATGACGGACTTTTTGCTTTTACAGAAAAAGAATGTTTGCCTTGTTCAACCCCAAGGCCTACCCAAATAAAGATCGCAGATTATTCTTCTCCATGATATCAATCCAATGAGCTGAACCAGCATCTACCTGTTTGTTGTCATATTCGCTCCAGATTGTCTGTACCAGACTTTTCGCCACGACAATCGGCTTGGGTGGTAAAACAGTCTCCAGGATATCAAGCCGGTTCATTAAAAAGCACCGGGCGTCAACAATCTTCAAGCGCGACTCGGTAACCGTTGTTAACTGTTCAATGTCCTCGTCTGCTTGGATCAGATGGCCAATGTACTCTGACATGGAGCATTCTTCTATGCCGTCGCTGTTGCGTGGAGGCGCGACACCGTATGCAGGAGCAGTTTCTCTGAACGTAGTTTCTGAAGGTTCGAATCTTAGCCCGGTGCCAGCCGTGATGCAGAGCAAAGGTTGAGTCATCTTGCTTCCAGAGTCGGGAGGCAGTTGCTCTAGCAGCTTAGCCAGCCGGAGGCTTAGAGGGGTGATGCATTCTTGCCAAGGAACCTGGGCATTGCCAGAATCTGATATGCTGCTAGGTAACCTGAGTAGAACCAGGTCGGGAAACGTCTGGTAGATGTGAATCAATCCCGCAAGCCGATATGCCTCGGCGACATTGATGAGATGTTGACATGGTGTTTTCTGGTCTCCAGTCTCGCTCTTGGCCGGCGCAGACTCAAAGTCCAGGCCCAGCAATCTCTCCTCCAGCGACTTGGCCTCTTCAATCAGCTTCAAAGCAGTGGCGTGATCACGAGTTGCAAGTGGGCCTGGGTGTTTGAGATGATATAGGTAGTTGCGGCAAAGCCTCAGCGTCTGGGTAAGAAGCCGTGAAACCGAATTCGAGACGCCTGTCCAAGGATGCGGGATGTCGTCCAGGTCCGGCTCGGCTAGCTCAGCAGTAGGGTACGCATCAGTGCTGATGCCGTCAACATAATCAGATTCGTACGAGTTGTAAAGGTTAGTGTCAGAGACCATCGACAAGAGGAGCTCAGAGTAGGTCCAGCTCTTGTTGAAGATATTCAGGAGCTTTCGTTCGTCCTCGGAAAGGCTTCGCCTCTGTCGATTAACTCGACACAGTAGAGCTTTAGTCTCCCTAAGAAACGGGATCCCTAGTTGAGTTGCGTTCAACCAGCAAATACTGGTACCTATGCAGAAGAGTCCATAGATAAGACCCATGGGGACGACTTCAAGGTGTTGAGATGATTTGACCACCTGCAGCTCGTTTTCAATAGCCGTTGTTGCATCCTTCATCATGGAAATAGACATCTTTTTCATGTGGGGAAACCTCGAGGAAAGATAAGCAGCCGACATGCTCTGAAGGCTGGTCGAAACGGCTTCAGAAGTCGACCAAAGGGCTGTTGCCATTGTGCGGTTGAAGTTGGTGGGAGAATCATACTGTGACCAAAGCGAGCAAACGTCTCGAAACCAGTACTCGACAAGCGATGATGGGACATCTGAGATGGCAGGCGGAATGTAGAAGGTGCCAACACTTTGTTGGACCGGGAAGAGAGAAAGTGCCGTGCTGTTATCGGCCATATCTCCAAATTCGCTAGGCAACTCCCAGGTGTCTGGGCTCCATTGAAAGTCCCCAGTGGGCATACCGAGATCGAACTGGGAAAGGATATCGTCACATCCAGTGCTAGTAACTTGATCCAAGAGTTGATCGTCTTTGCTATAGTCGACAGACTGGCTTTCTTCAAGCACAAATTCCGAGAAGAGGCCTCGATTCATATGACCAGGATCAGAGGGGGGGATAGTAACTGAAGAAGCTGAAGAAGCCGATGGGCAGGCCAGCGATCGTTTTGGCGGTCGACCACGACGCTTCCTCACGGTGCATGTCTGTGGCTTTGTGAGGAGTGGAAACTCGTGTCCGGCCAGCTCGGCATGTTTCTCGTGCTTGGTAGACCATTTGAGGCCGCGTTGATAACCTCCGCACTCGATACCACGCGAGATACAGACTTGGCATTTGGGTTTAGCCTCATCACATTTGAGCTACGAAGGTCAGTCGATAAGCCACACTGAAACGATTGACGAGAAGTGAGGGAACTTACATGCTTGTCGCGACATGTCAGGCACCCCGATCTGGATCGCAAGGGCAACCTCCGCTTGGCTGTGGGCCGGGACGTTTTCTCCTGTGGCGAAGGAGAGGCAAGCATGTCGCCTAGAGGTACGCACGAGCAGTTTTACGATAGGGAAACTGCGGGTATCAAGGAGAGAAACGTGCTCAGTCTCCGCAGAGACGTTCAAGGGTTGAACTGCTGATATGGCTGGAAAGAAATGTCCTTCCCCGCAAGAAGGCCAACAGGTTAGCGTCAGAATCTAACGGAACTACGGACCTGCGGGCTCCGGCTACTCCGGACTTCTTTCTCCGCACGCTAACGTAGCCGCGAATGACGAGGGTTGATCTACGCAGCATTTCCACATGGAAGCCGGACGAATGGAGGCTTCAGGCGTTTGTTTCACAGTTATTCACTGAATTTCTTCTTCTTACTTAACCTGAGACAAAGTAAAGCCTACAGATGCTCGACCAAGAAAGGAAGAAAAACATCCAAGGATTGGACAAGTCCAAGGACAAGCAGCGGCGAAAAAGTGGCGATGTTCGGCTCAAGACAGCCAATCAAGGTTAAGAAACGATGACCCCATCAAATGCAACTAAACTGAGTCATGTGCATCACTCCCCTGCCAAGAGAAGGGAGGGGAAATGTGATGACGATCATGCATGCAGCGAGCGACGTCTGAAAGGCATCGCTCCAGCCAGACACCAAAATTTGATGAAATAACTTGAGACTCTCAATACTGAGCTACTTCTCTGACGACAATAATTAATAACAGCCTCTGAAAGCCAAGCATGGCCTTACGCTGTGACTTTGTTCTCATCGACTATCGATATTCTTCTCTTCCAGCGCAGCATCTTCCGAGGGCCGCACAATAAGAGGAACTTCGCCAAGGATAACCTCGAGTTTCTGTCCAAATGGGTACTATTAGTCGTGATTCCAATGTATAATTGAAGGAAACAGTCACTCACCGGCCCTTCGAAGGTTTTGCCGTATGCAAGCCAGTATACGACGAGGAAAACACAAAAGATTCCGATGACGACTGAAACATAGTCTGCGGTAACATTTGTAAGTACAGTACTTTCCACAAGTTAGAGATACTTACTCATCAAGCTTGCATTGACAGGCAACACAGGTGGGAAGCAGAAAAACTGTTGATACATGTCAGTCTGTGCCGTCGAATCTCGGCCACGTCTGGTTTACTTACCACCGACGTCACCAGAACATATAAAACTGCAATCCAGTTGAGAATAAGCCCGCGGCGGTGTCCCAGTTGCCAGTTGGTTTCGGGGGTCTGGAATTCGGAGAGGACCTTCCTCCCTCGCACGATCAAGACAAGAATTGGGAACGCATACGACAGATTCAGGAATATTGTGCAGGACGAAATGAAGGCGTTGAAAGCGACAGTCGGTCCCAGGTAGAGCAGCCCAAAGAGGACGTTGAAAAAGTAAGAAAGAACAATCGTGCGGACTGGCACTTCCAGGGTTGGGTGGATGTGGTCAAAGTAGTTGTGGAAGAAGACACCCTTGTCTCGGGCCATGGCGTAAAGCAGTCGACTGGCGCTGGTAACTGATCCATTAGTTCCATGGATGAAGCATACAGCCAGCATCAAGCTCATGAAACAAGTCCCTGCTCGGCTGCCTGTCGCTTGCAGGATGAGCTCGACGATAGGCATGCCGGTATCGGTTGTCACAATGGCACCCACGTCCTTGAGACAAAAGAGGAGCACGACGATAAATACGGTTCCGCTAATCACCCTGCGGTCAGCATTAAAGGTATCATTGAGCCAGATGCGTTCACTCACGTAGTGCCTCCGACTCCAACGGCATACACCATGGCCAAAGGAGCATCTTGGGAAGGGTTAGGCATCTCCTCGGTCATGTGTAAGACCGCGTCGAACCCAATTAACGAGAGGGCGGACTGGAGAAGGCCCAGCATCCAAGCTACCCCGTCATTCCATCCAGTCTCGTTGGTGAAGGTCGTGAAAACGAATTCGGGCTCCGTCTTATCGGCCGTGGTAACCAGAACAATGCTCACAATTACCACGCTCAAGATGGACCAGTACACTGATTATTCTCAAGTTAGCGGACTCCGTCTCGAATCTACCAGCGCTATAGAGAAAACGACTTGACTTACGGGCCATGTTATTCCATGCACCAAGTATTCGGTTTCCGAACGTCATAGACGCCGCCGAAAATGTTAAAATGGCCAAGAATATCAGGTAGGTCTTCCACGCTGCTGCAACATAACGCCCGTTTGAAGCTACAACGCTGGCGGCCGAAACAAACTGTGCTGTATTATGGTTCAGCAGTTTTTTCCGTCTGACACTCAGGATTCAATATAATTACCGGCAAAGAAACCCTCTGTTGTTATCAAGGATAGCCAGCCTGCGATATTTACCCAGCCGGCACTAAAACTCTGGAAGATGTTTAGTGATTTATCGACAGAAGCGAGTATTTCGGGTAAGGATCGTTCTTACCAAGACCTTCTTCCATCTCTCCGTGCTCAACATATATACGAAATGATACTGACCCCCAGCAGTCGGCCAGAGAGCCGCCATTTCTCCCAAGCTGATTGCTATGGCAAAATTGCAGAGAACACAGAAGATAAACCCGTATAAAAAGGCGACTGGGCCACCTGACGGCATCACAATACCTATCGAGCCTCCGACGCAGATCCATGTGCTTGGATAACAAGTCAGAGACGCTGTCATTAGGAACAAAGTGAGAACTGCTCACTTGAGAATTGCAAATGTCATTGCCACCATGGTCAGTTTCGATAGACGGGGCCTGAGGTGGCCCTCCGGCGAGTGACTAGACAAAGACCCAGACATGGTGGGCAACTTTGTAGTCGTCGCAGCTGATCCTGAGAAAGGGGTAGATGAAGTTGGTGTGCCTCGATCGCGGCTGGCCTTGAACTCCCATACAAGGGATTGCCTTGTTCGTGCAGTTATTGTTAATTCCCAGGTTATACACAATCGCGAGTTGGTTTAGACAAATATGTGCGGGGGCAATAGCGAGATATGAGGGGACAGAGGCGAGGCGCAGGCGAGGAACTTGGTTTACATATACTGTCAGGTTCGTTGACCCCGTTACACTTGATGATGGTTACTTGCCAACCCCGCCTCGTCGGAATAGCTTAGCGGCAACATGTCAGCGAATCGACCGAGATCTGTAAAGTCGGGGTGGCGGCAGCAGCCTGAATAGACTCGGCCAGTAACAACTCGCGAAATACGGCAAAAAAGGACACTTCCAGCTCAATGGCGACGCATTCAACGTCAATATATCATGTAATAGCGTTTTCTTCCCCGGATTTTACGATCTGGAGCGCCCGCAAGACGGCGATCGGGTTCCAGACCGGCAATTGCTGGACTGATTTCAGACATGGGGTGAACTATAACGTTGCAACCCCGCGTTTTCCGTGTGTGCTTGGGTCCACCGAGAGAATGAATCGAGTAATTTCTGTCTAAAATTACTGAATCGAGTCTAGTTGACCACTCTCCGCTTCATGTGCAGTACCAGCTGACACCAGGGTTGCCATCCCCTGCATCACTATTGATTAGTGCAGTTGGACTTGGTGAACAAGGTCCAGCACGAATTCGCCTCTGGGCAGCAAAATAACTGGCCGGTCTGCTACCGCGAGGATGGTGGCGGACCGGCTGTTTATTTTGCTACTGTACCCAGAGGGTTTGCCCATTTAGCTTCAGGCCTTGAACAAGAAAGTACAGACAAACCGAAGCTGAAAGTTATTACAGCCACTGATCCACAAAGAATTCAATTACGACAGCCAGGGTGGCGTAGTATCAGGGCACCAAGTAGCACAGTAATTGCTCTAAACCATTGCGTTGTACAACATCAGCCAGCGTCAGGTCCTGAAATTGATAAGACGAGTTCAGTGGTATCTCACCGAGTCACCCGTGTCTATATTATACCTCAGGTAAAAATGGCTCAGCCAACAAGTCGTCGTTGGTAACCGCAAAATTAAACTCTGGTGCTTCTATGAATTATCATTAAGATGTAAAACAAATGGAGTGTTGCTGGGGCGAAGGAGCACCCGCGATATGCAGTCACTCTCTTGGCGGCTTCTACAAGCCACGTGGTAGAATCATATGTCGGCCGCGCCCGTATACAGTTAAGCCGTTGGACGGTCGACTTCAATTGACAGTCCAGGCTATTTAGACCTACTGTGCACCTAAGTGCTACTGTGGAGATGAATAACTTGAGGGCGGCTGTTCAATCCAAGGCAGATCTGTCGCCTGACATAACCTAGGGTAGCTGTTAAGAGCCACCGCTGAACCTTCTCAATATATGTGACCACAACTGTAATAACAAGAAGTAAGAATAAGTTGAGAGCTGATATTAATAAATAGATGCTATAGTGTTTCTCTAATTTTTTTGAGTGTAAGTTGGCGATTTACTGACACATTCTTCAGTTTGAATTAGGTAGTTTGTACACTGACTTATCTTCAACACATTCTGCTCAACTAAGTTATCTAGATTAGCGTCGGTATCAAAGAAACATGTGAAAAACCAGTACATTTATGTAAGCTTGCAAGTGATATCTTGTGATATTACTTAGGAAGCGTATCAAAGAGGCTGTTAGATATGCTGGTCAGATAATCCTGTGTAATTAGCCGTTCGCACTCAGTCAGTGACTGCTCAATGCATTCTTTGTTATATGCCTCAACTAAACATATCGAAGTTGTGCTCGATGACAGAGCATAAATGTTCAGCGGACTCGTGAGACTAACAACAGTTTAGCGGGACCTCGGATAAACCTTTACCCGAATTTCGGCTCCTCTTTTCCCTCACTTTTTTGTGTCCTTGCGCGTGTTTATGCGATTTCATGATCTTCATGCGCTGATCTACAATCCCCGCCTTTGCATCACGTGGCTAGCACATTGGCTCATCCGTGGTGACCGGCGATCGCTTTCAACGGCGAGCGGAGAATGTCTTTCTTTCCGAAAGCAGACGCTGCCGTGCTGTCGGCAGAGCATAAGCCCCTACCTCCGCGTCCCGACTTCATAAGGCCAACCTTTGATCCAGACAACGCCATTCAGCCCATCAAGCCTTGGACACTACAGGAGGAAGCATGCTTCTACCCGTCGAAAACGGAGCTCTATGCACCTGCATCCATTCCAGTCCAGCCCAGTTGCCCTTACAGCCGATACCTGCGGGCTTGTCTGGCCAAGAATGAAAGACTCAGGTTGTCTATGCTCTGGTACTATACGCGAGATATTCTCAATGAGCCCGAGTTCCTTTGCGGGCTTCAGGAGAAAGCATGCCTGGCCCAGGAATCTACGGGATGGGAATTTGTCGTCATTGGCATTCTCGACATCAACGTTTACATCCGCTTAGCTACAGTTGGGCTTCAGCTCGCTATCTTGCCGCGTGGAGAAACTCTCTGCGCGCATACAGTGACTCAACCTCCTGGTGTAAGGTGATTCTATTTGATCTGTCATGGCAAGTTACTGAATTCTGCCAATAGAGCGTGTTTCTTCTACCAAACATGATGGAGGACTGGAGATTTCGAGAGTCTCCATACGTCGAGCAGGGTGGACTCGTGGCATACGCCGGTGTTCCGCTCCGTATGCAACACGAGTCTGGCGATTGCGTTGGACTTGGGTCGCTTTGTGTGGCCTCCAGTACGAGTCAAGACCCCCTGACTAAACCGCAGCAACAGACACTCGCCCGCCTGGCCGATTGGATCGTGGCCGATATCGTGCAATGTGCAAGAGCAAGACGACAGCGAGAACGGCATCGCATGTCAGAACTCATTGCCGAGGCTCAGTGCGAGACAGAGGATGCAGTGTCCGAGGACCCGATTCTCAGGATCATGAGGATTGCCTACCCAAACGCGTCAATCAGCTTACAATCATCCAAGGCTGATCGCATTGAGACCGAGGGCCGACTCCCGATATTGTCATCTGACCTACAAAACGGCCTGTGGGAAGACACCGCCTACATCGACGAATTTATTTCCAGCTCAAATCAAAAGGAACCTCCATCTGATCGCGTAGTGCGGTTCATTGCTGCTCCATGCGAGAGCACTTTGGGTCCTTCTTTACTCGTTGTGGCCACCAAAGACTTTCGACTGATTTTCGATGATGTTGACTCCTGGTTTGTTCAGACCTGTGCCGGCCTACTCTCCCAGAGATGGCAGAAACGCCTCCTATCAGAATTGATAAGAACAAAGGAGAAGTTCCTCCGAGGGATGTCTCATCAGCTCCGAACTCCGATTCATGGCATTCTTGGTGCTGCAGAGCTCCTCGCCGAGGACCTGAAAAAAACGTGGAACTTGCTTGAAAGACCGGGTTCGGAGCCGGACCTGGAGGTCATGGCCAAGCCAGCTGCCAGGCCTGTTCAACCATCAGCATACATTGATACCATCTCTACAGCTGGGCGAGATTTGATGTCGATTGTCAACGGCCTGATAACGTTGAACAGATGGGCCGACATCGCCATGACAGAACGGCAGTATGCTGTACATGGCATTGGCGACCTCGAAATCGAGCTGGCCAAGGGGATATCCGGGGCAACATCAGGCGATGCACGCTATAGACCGTCGATATTCTTCGATTACGATCTACCACCTGGTTGTGACAGTCTTCAGATCGATCTCAACCTTTTGCGAGATAGCCTGCTTCCGCTCATTCTCAATGCGATTCAAAACACACCAGAAGGCATTGTAGCAGTAACCGTGTCGATGGCCCAAGACACCAAGGAGCTCGTTGTCGATATCGAGGACACTGGCTGTGGCATCTACCTCGATGACCAGAAACGTATCTTTGAACTATATGAGAAAGTCGGCGAGCACTCGACGGGCGCTGGATTGGGCCTGACTCTCGCTACCAAGTTCGCCACACTCCTCCACGGTTCCGTCGAACTAGTTTCGTCAGATGTCGGCCGCGGCTCGCATTTCAGAGCAACCTTCCGAGATGTTGATTGTATACGCTCACCAGATTCACCGCAGTCAATAATGTCGAGGCTCAAAAACATACCAAGAAAATTTCACAACGTAGTGTCTGGCTCGGTTGGCGGATCTTTGTGGGCAAACCTCACAAATTTCCTTATCCGCAATGGCTTTGCATCCTCAGAGAGCTCAGAGGAGTGCATCGTCTTCCTCGATCTTGTGCCCGACTTGAGAGAGCACCAGGCAGTTCTTTCAACTATCCTACGTGGACAAGTTGCCATTTGTCTCGTCCCAGCCTCTGTAGAGAAAGGGTACCCTGCAACCACCCATGACAACGTCGTGTATGTTAGCGGGCCTTTTATGACCTCTACAATTGGCCTGGCGCTTGAGAAAGCAGACAGACTCATCGCCGAGATGAATGGTGTGCGAAGAGATCCACCTCAACCTGTTGAACAACGTGTCAGCCCTCCTACGAATGACACAGGCTCAAATTCAGATGAGGGCTACGGGTCAGAATCGCTGGATCGGAAGCCCGCAGACACAATTAACTCCAGCAATGACAACATCGTGCCGTCGATGTATCAGGCTGATGTGATAGATTCCATGAAGTCCACAGCAGCCACTCCGATCTTGACCGCCCCTGAAAGCACTGCCAAGCCTAGAGCGCTACTTGTCGATGACAACATCGTCAACCTTCGCATCATGCAGATGTACTGCAAAAAAAGAGGTTTGCTATACATCTGTGCAGCCGATGGCCTGCAAGCTGTGGAGGTGTTCACCCAACATCAGTCGTTGTCGGCTGCCGGCAAAGGTAGTGCGATCCAGCTGATCCTCATGGACTTGCAGATGCCAGTCTGCGATGGGATTGAAGCTACCCGGCAAATACGTTTATTAGAGGAGCAAATCAAGTGGAAACCGAGTGTTTTGTTTATCGTTACTGGCCAAGACAGTCCGCCAGACAGAGCAGCTGCGGACAGTGTTGGCGCCGATGAGTATTTCGTAAAGCCTGTCAGTATGAAGCTTTTGGACTGTGGGGTAAAACGGTATTTTCCAGCATTTGAGTCCAATTGAGACTGCTGATATACAAGTAATGAGTTATGCATGGCGTGTCATATAGTTATATAATTTCCCCAAGCATTCATGTCTTGGTAGTGTGAACCCACGATCGCAGTAGTCAGTTTGATTTGGTTTCCAGCGTTCAAGACTGAACGTGTTACCGACTGAGAGTCCCGACATCAAGATGGATGACAAGAGCCAGTTCACCGTCCGTAAATTTATTACACCTCCATGGCGTCACTTGTTTTCCGAGACATCATGCAGAGCTTGTTGGTGCTACTTCTTCTTCTTCTTCTTCTTCTTCTTCTGCCCCACCATCAATAGTATAAAGCCCCTTTCAATCGTGATGAAGATTGT
Source organism: Fusarium cicatricum (assembly GCA_021730345.1). Classification (NCBI taxonomy): domain Eukaryota; kingdom Fungi; phylum Ascomycota; class Sordariomycetes; order Hypocreales; family Nectriaceae; genus Fusarium; species Fusarium cicatricum. Next base: position 8,575 of record JAJODA010000048.1, on the reverse strand, counting down.
CCTCACATGACTGTTTGCGCCATTCTGACCAAGACTTTTAATGCAGTCAGGATATAGTCATAATAAGTTACCACTGGGTATAGGTGAGCTGAGTGTCAGACAGAACGACAGATAATTACAGGAGTAAGCACAATGTCAGCCATCAATTGAAACAGCTATCAATCAAAACAGCTTTGTAATTGTCTTGCGGTTATCCTTGTTCTTCCTGCGGTGATTTCGAAACTACCGGACAAGCTCATTCAGCGAAGAATCCAGCTCCTTTTGCCTCAAGGTTTTGTGTAAAGTATGGTTGGCTGATAAACTCTTTCATCTGACGTTGCACCCGCTTAGTCAAGGTGATGGCATGGTATTCGGGCTTTGCCAAGACTTCCGACCGAGCGGGGGTTTGTCATCTTCTCGGCACTCAGCGTGGTCTAAACGCCGACAGAGAGTCAACATGGAATATATAACAAGTGTCACATCCAACGTAGACTACTCTAATCATCTCATCAAAAGTAAACATCTTGCAAACATGGTCACCATCTCTGTTATCAACGAATCAAACACACGTGCCTTGCCTTCGGCCCTCCCCTCGGGGCTCACGGCCGTCTTTCTCGGCGCCACGTCCGGGATAGGCAAGGCAACGGTGCAACAACTCCTCGTCACTACCAAGGACAAGTCACCTCGCGTATACATTGTTGGTCGAAGTAGAGACGCTGCCACTCCGCTACTGGCAGAGCTTCGCCAGTCGAACTCCTCTGCGACAGTCCAGTTCATCGAACAGGATGTCTCATTGGTTCGCAGCGTGGACAACGCCGTCAATGAGATCAAGCAGCATGAGACTAAAGTTGACTTACTTTTCATGTCGGTAGGATTCATCAGCTTTGAGGGCCGCAGAGGTTTGTTCACCCACTCATCGGAGAGCCGTTCATATTCAGAATCTAATCACATAACCACAGAGACCATCGAGGCACTGGAGCCATCCATGACCACACGCTACTACAGCCGCGCACGCGCAATTCAACTTCTCCTCCCGCTTCTGCAGGAATCACCAAGTGCTCATGTCTTCAACATACTTGCAGGTGGCCAGGAGGCACCCTTGCTCGAGGATGATTTGGACCTCTCCAAGCCTGGAAACTTTTCCATAGTTAAGTCTTCAGAGCACAGCGCAACAATGTTGACCCTGATGCTCGAGAAATGGGCTACCGAAAATCCCACCATCAGCTTCGTCCATGCATTTCCTGGCCTCGTGTCCACACCTCTCTTGACACGTGGGTCAAGCGGCATCACAGGGTTTCTACTGCGATGGGTCGTATCTCCTATCATCAACACCTTCATCGCTGCGAAGCCGAATGACGCTGGGGCTAGAGCTCTTTTCAGTGCCACCACTGCGCGTTATACTGTCCCAGCAAAGGCGCATCTTGCAGTCCCTAGTCCCGAGGGATGCACCGATGCTCAGCCTTCTCCTGGCGGAGTCTTTTTGCTAAACGAAAAGAGCGAGCCCGTTGATAACGAGAAAGTTCTGGCAGATCAGAGAGCAAGGTTGACTGGAAAAGTTTGGGAGCACACTCAGCAAATATTCAGGAGGATTAGCGAATGATAACGCTAAGCCTGGGAAAGAGGAGTGGGACGCGGTTGGTATCAGTTGATACTCAGAACACTTTCTGTTGAGGCCAACCCACTTAATCACTATTGTTTTTACATAGTTCTTTATTTTGCGTTTACCCTGTTTCTAGCCTCCAGGCCCGATTAATTAAATTCTTGCTAATATCAGAGCCTAATCAAATTTGTTGACGTAAAACATAACTCTTCCGACCCACTGGGCCACTTGCTACTTATACCTTGGGATAGAGAAACAACGCAGGGGGGTATTACTCAACAGTAGTATATCACTTGATCTATGGACTTCACGTACGGCATTATCTGCCTCTCAACACCAAACACATATTCTCGCTATAGCTGTGGCTATGTATGGCTCTCTACCCTCCCCCCTCGAGACGAACCAGCCTGACAGTACCCAAAGGGCACCGAGATCGTTCGAACGCCATCTTGGTTCCTCGAAAATCCCCTGAAAGATCTCGATTGAACCCGCGATATTGTGCATCTTTCCGGAGCATAGAGGTTAAAGCAACGCCCCTGGTCGGTATGGAGGTAGCAATAGATTTCAAGACTTCCCGGCGCTGCTCTAAATGTCATTTAGGTGAGGCAAAAGGAATACGGGCAGTTACTGACTAAAACTTGGCGAAGAGGTTGGTACTCTTCTGCAGTTCTGTTGAAAACAGCCGCCGCCGGGTCAATAAGAAGGTGGTTACTGACAACTTTGGCTTTGGCGAATAGTTTGCTTTTCAATCGGGAACTCGTGTGAGTAGTCTTGAAAAATCTCCACAAAGGTGGCATTCAAATGCTCATATGACATACCACAACTCTTTGGCTACAGTTAGCTTACCCACTCCAGGATAGCCATTGATGTAGATGAACGACGGCATAACCGGCTGTGTCTCCATCATTCCTCTCGTAGTCGCTCGCCACGACTTGTTTTAACGGGTTGCTGATACACAAGAGGGCAAGCCACTGACTGGTATTGATGTGGAGTGATAACAACACGGAAGTAACTTTGCAAGTAGAAGTTGGCCTGCGTCCTTTATATATAAAGTTGAAAACTGTAGATCACTGGCTGACTAATAATGCAATATCCCATCAAAGAATAGCAGTGCATATAGTTTATGTATAGCCAGAGCGTATGCACGCAAGAAGCTTGGAGTCAGGTTATTGTGTAAATATTGGGTTATAATGCTTGGACTAGGAAGGAACCTGTGTTTTTTATTATTTTGGAAGCACGTTTCTTTTGACAGCAACCAGCAGTATCTATAGTGATGGAGATACTGCTTCCGTTTGCCACAACAGATGACCCTTCAGATTGTTATGCTGTATCGGAAGCTACTATTGTATCAGGCTGAAAGTAATAAGAAAGTCCGAGCAGCGAGCAACCATAGGAGATCCGGGAGCAAAGATAATTATCAAAATTTATGGAAATGACCTGGTGGTCAATAAGAGAAGATAAGGTTGATGTTTATAATGGGGACCAAACGAGCTCCCATCAGGCCGAAATGCTATGGAGGCAACAAGCTTTGATAACAACAGCAGCAGCGAGATTTCAAATCAAGGTAGTTACAAACACACAAAAACAATTCGACAGATGGCTCTTCAAAATTGCAAATCACATTCAGTCACAAACGATGCGAGCATGCATTAGGTAGAGTGCAAGTATTCTGCCAGTAGTTTATTGTGGTGCTATATCATAACATCAAAAATCTTTTCTTTGCCTGGGTATAAGTTACGTCTAGTTATAGGCCTGAGGATACTTCGCCTTGCCGTTGTTGAAGGTTTGAGCACTTTTGGCATTGAGCTGAACCCTATACAGGTGGTACCGGCCAATATAGTAAAGCCAGTCGCCGACCCATTGCATGTTGATAGCAACATCATCCTCGGCCACCTTGATAATACCAAGGCGCTTGCCAGTCGGGTCAAAGACGTTAATACCGCCATCACTGCCACCGTAAACTCTGCCAGCGTCGTCCACCTTGATACCATCTGGGAAACCAGCATCCTGATACGAGAAGACGGTTCCTGACTGGACGGGTAATTGCGTCTCTCCAATGCTGTATTCGTAGATGGTGCGGCCTCCAGAAGGCTGGGCCGAGTAGTTGCCTCGATTGGTGACGTAGAGCTTATCCTCAGCAGCATTGAGCGCGATGCCGTTGGGGTTGGTGAAGGGGCCACCACCGGCACCGGCGAACTGGCGGATGTCGCCTGTAGCCATCTCCCAGCGCCAGACGCCGTTGGCAATCTCAGGGAACAGGGTGTCGTTGAAGGCGTCCCAACCGTAGTAGCCGTCAGTGAAGTAGGCCACGCCGTTCTTGGTGATAACAACGTCGTTGGGGCTGTTGAAACGGTGACCGTACCAGTTGTTGAGCACAACCTCGGTCTCAAGCGTGAGGGGGTCCATCTTGACGATGCCGCCGGGGACGGTTACGTTTCCTTCATGGGCGAAATAGACACTGCCGTTGTGGTAGTAGGCTCCGTTGGCCATGGTCAGCTGGGGCTTCGGGTAGACCTTCTCGGTCTTGGGCGGGTTGCTGGTCAGGTTTGTCCGCCAGACAAAGTCCACGGTTTGAGAACTGTAGCCTTTCTGAGGAGGGTAAAGCTCGACGTAAAACAGGCAGTTGCACTCGGGAGAGTAGACGGTGCCATCGTGTGTCAGACGGTTGGCCCACGATGGACCGGGTGGGAAGTCGAAAAGAACCTCGATCTCAGGCCCAACGGAGTCAGTCTTGTTAGCACCGATGAGCTGAATCATGAGCACAGGATAATTAGCCTCAATTTTTGTTAACAACAGGTTTTAGTTCTTCTTGCTTACCTCATAAAAGTCATCATCAAGCACGATGTAGGAGGCATCCTTTAGTTTCTCGGCCGTCTTATTGGCCTCACTGCTGGTGCTGTTGTCGAGGAGCTTGGTATGCCACCAGGTACTCATGACCCCGCGGTTGAAGTTTTCAGCTGGATAGACGTTGCGGAAGCTAACGGAAGGCTTGTAAATGCCGCCAGAGAGCTCAGGAAACTCTTCAGCAGCGGCAACAGCCCACAAGGCTGATGTGGCAGCCAGGGAGGCTAATGAGGCCGTTAAACTGGGCATCTTGAGGCGTTTCTCGCTGAAGGAACCTTGAAGAGGTAGGGAAAGTAAAAGTATAGCGCACAGTATATTGACTGGTGGGCAGTGGGAGAGACGAACCTTATATATTTAGACCCTGGGCCATCCTGCTTTTATGTCCGGGTTGGGCAGCCACCATCTACGAGATTAGATCCATCCCAGGCGGTCTATCCCAGGCGGTCCTTCTGGAAGCATGGTTCCATGCGCATCATCTAAGCCACCCGATATGGCCCTTAACCCCCGGGCGCGGTACGTCATTTAGCCTGCACTAGAACCGACATGTCTTGTAGAACCGTCCCTGGTAACTCGAACTCCGTCTGCTGCTCTACAATAGGACAGTGTCGAGTATCTAAGGTTTCACTAATCACACCATGTGGGGGAAAGCGGTGTGGCCGGCATTCATAGCAGGAAAGTCTGTCCGTGCGCTGGATCCTGTGTCCAGGGTTTCCGGGGCCCCGGGGTTACGGGGTTCAAGGACACCGGAATAGCGAAGCGATTATCATACTTCGGGGTCTCACAGGGGGTTTAGTAGTAAGGAGAGAAACAATCTGGTCGCGAATTGCACACTGGAGGCTAATGTGGTTTCTGCCGGGACTAGAACAAGCCTCAGTGAGTGGCTGAATTTTCAAATAAAGGAAAGAGTCATGACGATATAGAGGAACTATTGCGGTATCTATTCAATACCAAAGTGTGCCCTCGGGTCACAAGAATACTCCGGACTGATTTGGCTATGGTGCCCGCTATCTCATTCCGGAGACTTTTGGAAGCGTAGGTGCCGAGTAGGCACCAGCTCCAGCTGACCTGGACAGACTCATCTTACGTATGGTATTCTAGTCGATTCAATTGAACTCTCCACTCTGAATATGAAAGATGGGGCGTTGAGAAGATCACAACTTTACATGATACGCTTGTGCTAGTTAGTATTAGCTAAAAGTCTTGGCCGACTTCTTGGCCTTTGAGGCTCAGAGACACGCCTCATGGGAGCTTGGACTTGTGTCACACGAGCACAAGTGGACTGTACGCGTACCTCCATGGAGAAACTACGAAACCGCCAAGCACAGCGCATGAATACTATCCCGGTTGTCCCACTCTGATAGAACGATGCGAAGCCGACAGTTGGGTGAATATGTTTCTTGTTGATGAATGGCTGCGGCCGAGCATTCGTAACGTTTTAATCCTTCAAACATGGACATTCACGTGTCACTCTATGTTATTACCTAACTTGTGGGGGTAATTTTCAAATAGTCTTATAATTCTCGGCTGACCTTAATACTTTATTTCTTGTGGCCCCACGGCGAACAAAGCTGTTCATTATACCCACCTGGTTCGTCTCATCGATGATCTCCTTGAAAATTTCCATGGGGATTGTCAGCCGTTCATGTGTAGAACCCACAGTAATTTTTCCCTCGGCAACCTCCAGTGTATTGATAAGAAAACAGGTTTTCTGAGACGCTGGAACCTCTCACGAGTCACGCCTATTGCTATGGGCAGTAGAGCTTATGCCGTATACGATAGAGCGCAAACTCCTCAGTAGTTATGCACTTGTAACTGTGTGCATGTTTGATAGCAACTGAGATAGGGACAATGCACACATGTACTGTGTTCTGAGGGTTTTATCCGCTGGTCACAAATCGGATTTCGGCGGCAGCGGTCATGTTGGCCTCCCTAGCCCACCGAGGAGCTTGTCACGAGATGTTTGATTTGTTCCGAGTGTAAGAGTTCTATTGCGATAGCATACAGTTGCAGCCGAAGCAAAAATCTGATCACCAGTCTTTCGCTCATATCGAACCTTGAAGAATTTATGGCTTTGACTTTGGTGAAAGGAGCTTTTCCTTATAGCTATGTAGTAGCTATAAGTCCAAAGACCTTAGCAGTCTCCTCGGGAATACTTAGGAAAGGGAAATGCCCAGAAGGTAACCTATTCACATTGTCGAATTGTCCCGACTTGATAAAGACTTCCTGAGCCGCTGTTGGAACAGTCTCGTCTTTCTCGCACAAGACATAAGTCTTGGGCACTTGTATATCTGTGGTGAGATATGTAGCTAGGTGGCTCAGGCTCTTGCGACTCTGGCTTCCCAAGACATTTGCCCAGGATGCATCTTGTTCCTCGGCTGGTAGATCACTGAAGAAAAGCGGCTTTGCCGTATCTTGAATATGTAAGACACCATCCTATTATTTCTTAGTTTGAGTAAAAGTATTTCTCTGAATCCTCATGTCGACTCACCTCATGAACCTGAAATGACATCACAGCTGCCTCCTCTGTGCTGCCCATAGCATTTCGTCCACGCGCTGCGTAAGCAAACCCGGCGATTGCCACGTACGCTTTAAATCCACCGGGAAGTCCCTTGGCGGATCGCTCTTCGATGGTCTGGCCTTCCATCGCAAGCGCAGCAGGAAGACTTCCGTAGCTATGTCCGAAAATGACTGCTTCACGACCGCGCTCGAACCACGAAGCAAGATGAGCGTGGATCTGTATCACGTCGTCGAGAACACCCTTGTTAGCCAGTTCTTTGAACTCCAGTCTCGTGGGATCCTTTGCTATCAAGTTTTTGGTGACGGTCAATGGTGGGATGATGACGCTGAAGCCATCCTCTCGTAGGATGTCAGCGACACCATTGTAGACGGCAGGACTGCAAAAGCCTCCAGGGACGATGACAATAACCGGCTTGGTTTGCGACATGTTGCGTATTGAATGATGACTGTTGATGGTTTCTGAGTAGTTGCAGATATTTGCAGGTCCAGGTTCTGATTGAGCAGTGAGTATCAATTCACTGCTCATTCTTGGCGAATTTATACTCTACACGCAACGCGTCAGCACTAAGCCGTATTAGCAGCTGACGGACTGAGTGGCTGATCTAAGCTGACGTAGCTGATCGCAACTTATTGTCGAGTACTGCAGGCTAACAACTTCGCCGGGCTTTCATCTTTGGAACAGTTCCCACTGGCAGCCCAAAGAAATGCAAGTCTTGGTACTACATTACCCTCAGGCTCAAATTCCATCTACGTATCAAAACTCCATGTTATCGACGCTTAGAAGGTATAAATCGACCCGATGTATTATTATACTCATGCCATTTGGTCCATCCGTCAGTGGGAGACGTGAAACAACCGTTTCAACTTCCCTTGGACTTGACACGCTTTCTCTCCATACCAGCACTGGCGAGAAACGCAGCAGCCCCGAGCCCAACAGAAACAAGAGAGGTATTCGCAACAGCCACTTGGAAAGCACCCCTAACAAGCGTACGAAAGCTACCTGGCACGATCTTCTCAAACTCTACTCCCCCCGCGGCCACCACAGCAGCTACATCCACACCTTGAATCTTGTCTAGCTGCTGACGTAAGGAGTTCTGGAAGACGTTTTGGGATATGGTGAGGCCGGTTGACCCTCCCAGACTCTGTGCGAGAATAAACATGGTTGTTGCAAGAGGAATGTCTGCGGCGGTGAGGGCGACTTGTATAGCTAATAGCGGAATCTGCGCAGTCATGCCGTAGCCTGCACCAGCCATGAGCTGGAATCCAGACCATCGTCCAATCGAACTGGACTTCGATAGCGTGTATAGAAGACCACCACCAGTGGTAAAGAGGGCGGCGCCGAACCACATGAAGGGAATATAGTACCATGATATAGTCATCAGAGCACCGCTAATCAGTGTGGCAATAGACACAGTCACGCCGTGGGGAAGGATGTTTATTCCAGACTCTCGAGGATTATAGCCCTTAACTGCTTTAAGTAAAAAGGCAAATAGTATCCCTGAGCCATCATCCCGCCCTGGAGCAGGCAGGAAAAGATACGGTCAAGGAGAACAGAACGCTATGTGAGAATTCAGAGAGGAATCAAGGCCCTAGAATTATTAGTTATATTATTAGAATAACGTACATATATAGCGA
>JAJODA010000046.1:0-31676 GCA_021730345.1 Fusarium cicatricum | reverse complement strand
AACCTGGGGACCTTCCACGATAGAAAGAATCGCCTCGATCAGCGCGGTCGGCACCGGCGCGGTCGGCGCGATCGTCCCTCGTGCGCGAGTCGTCGCGATTCCAGCTTCTCTCAGCCGGAGAGCGGGCCGAAGCATCTCTGAAAGACGTGTACGAGTCCATTGTTGATTTCGTGGGAAGCGATACGACGCGGCATAAGAAGTATGTTACGATTGATGAACGCGGTGGAGCCTTTTTTCCAGGTTACCCGGTGCCACCAGATGAATGGTAGGCTCAATGGAGGCGGTGCCTATTGTTTGGCAACATGATTGCGGTTAGAGAGATTATCCTGAACAGTATTTGGACAAGGGGTAGCAGAGGAGCAAGAAAATAACGAGGGATGCCAAAGAGGCGCCATGAAGAAGGTAGCTCGAGGGCGACGCGCCCAGAACGAAGGTCAAGGGAAGAAGAGAATAAGAAGAGAATAATGATGATCAAAGTGTGATAGTAGCTGGCAGGAGGACAAGAAGGCCGCGCCAGGGAGGGAGGATGGGGGAGAAGGCGAGGCTGCGGATGCGGCTAGGTCGACGAGAGAGGGATAAGGGGGGAAAAGAGAACAGGATCCGGCTGAAGAAAGTATAGGAAGACAGACTAATTGAAAGAGCGCGACGTTGATGATGGTGATGGCGCTGGAAAGAGAGAAATTGCGCTCCAACAGGCTTCAGCTCACAGCGATAGATAATGTGACGGAGCGAAGTTGAAGAGGCTGAGTTGTCGTTGGTTGGCTGAGAATGAGTTGGAGGTTAGGTGAGTTGACCGCGCGCACGAATTGAGCGGGCCTGACTTAACAGGCCGCATTTGCTGCAGCCGCTCTGGGGTAAGTGCCGATGGGTACCTAGCTTGTCTCTCCAACTCCCCGGGACTCTGCATCTTACACTGCTTTCATGTTTTAATTGCTTACTTGACTATTGGCGCAAATGTCTACTAAATCAATTGACAGATAGTTGAAAGGAATGCATCTCCCGGGCCACTAATCAGCGTGGACCGACCGGCAACCAGCGAGGTACTGTACGGTATAGTACGTGCGGTACCGTACCTGGAGAGTGGCGATCTCCGCCCGCAGCCAACAAACAAAGTCTGGGGGACCGCGGTTCGGCGTCTTACATCATGGGCAAGCGGCAAGCCGCTACAGTATCTCGCTAAAAGGCGGCAAACAACAGTGCAGGTGACCACGACCAGACATGTCTTTCTCTTACAACCTCGCTATCTCTTTTTGAAGATGACTCTTCTTTCTTGATTGTTCAAGTACTCGAAACTAAGCAGTGTGGACTTCTTGAAACGCTTCTCCTTCCCTCCTTGGCTTGGTTTACATGCCTCCTCTCCGTGGCCGCCCCACACTCTCTCATTCATGATAGCAACGCATGCCTCCTCACCTACGCATGATAAGGGTAGTGCAACAAGTACGAGGGCCATAAAGCTCTCAGAATTGCATGGTAGTTGCCTTGTGACAGTCTAGTCAAGTCCGTCAACGACACATCGACACTCCGGGTCCTTTACGTGAAAAGAGTGGACAAAATGGTTGCGCTTAGCGGAGGCGGTGGTGCCTCAGACGGTTACCGCTACAACGCCATGGTGGAAGAGTTTAGAGAAAGAGAGTATCCTATGCTTCAAGGTTTGTATAGATCAAAGCAATATCATGGATCCCTTCCTAATCTACTCACAGAATCTGTCTATCTTGACCATGCCGGCACAACCCTGTGTTCCAAATCCTTGATGGACGAGTTCGCCTCTGAGATGACCTCGGTTCTCTACGGCAACCCTCACTCAGCGTCACCATCGTCTCAAGCGTCAACTTCCCGTATCGAAGATGCCCGCATGAACTTGTTAACGTTTCTCGGTGCGGATCCGGCTGAGTACGATGTTGTCTTTGTCGCCAATGCCACTGCTGGCGTGAAGCTAGTTGTCGATGCTATGAGAGCTCGACCGGAAGGGTTCTCCTACGTCTATCATCAAGCCTGCCATACCAGCTTAGTCGGGGTCCGGGAAGAGGCTCTTGATAGCTCATCAATTGATGATGACGCTCTTCATTCTTGGCTAGGGGGACACTCCCCTTTGACGGACACTTCCCGCTCCTCATCGACAACTCTTTTTGCATATTCGGCTCAATCTCACATGGATGGAAAACGATACCCTTTGACATGGAGCAGAGATCTACAACGGCTTCACCAAGACCCCGCAACCCGACTATTCTCATTATTGGATGCATCTTCATTCGCGGCCACCTCCCGTCTTGATCTCAGCGATCCCACCATTACACCCGACTTCATCGTTCTCAGTCTATACAAGATATTTGGGTTCCCCGACCTTGGAGCACTGGTGGTTCGACGCTCAGCAGAATGCGTCTTTGACCATCGTAAATACTTTGGCGGCGGCACGGTTGATATGGTCGTCAGCGGAAAGGAAAAATGGCACTCACCAAAATCGCATTCTCTGCACGAGCGATTGGAAGACGGCACGCTGCCGTTCCACAACATAGTGGCGCTCGATATCGCCATGGATGTACATAAACGACTCTTTGGCTCTATGGACAATATCAGTTCACAAACCTCATATCTAAGCCAGCGGATGCTTCAGAGCTTGGCCGCATTACGTCACGCAAATGGTGAGCCGGTCTGCGCACTATACACCAAGATATCACCCAACGGTGAGTCACTTGGAAGTGGCCCAGTAGTTTCCTTCAATCTCAGGAATAGTTGGGGCGCCTGGGTCAGTCTGGCAGAGTTTGAAAAGCTTGCGAATCTGAAGTCGATGCATGTTCGAACAGGCGGGCTATGCAGCCCTGGGGGGATTGCTGCAGCTCTAAGTCTACAGCCCTGGGAGATGAAGCGAAACTTCTCGGCAGGCTTTCGATGCGGTGCGGACAACGATATCATCTCGGGAAAGCCAACAGGTGTGATCAGGGCTAGCTTGGGTGCAATGAGCACTATAGCTGACGTAGATCGCTTTGTCGACTTCATCAAAGAGTTTTACCAAGAGACAGCACTGCCGACGATACTAGCCATACAAAGCCACCTCGACACAGCTGACGCGCCTCAACTTCCCCAGCTACGGGTCAAGGCTATTACCATCTACCCTATCAAGAGCTGTTCTGGGTTCTCTATCCCACCAGGAGTATCCTGGGAGATTCGACCGGAGGGGTTGGCATGGGATCGTGAATGGTGCTTGGTCCACCAAGGTTCAGGCCATGCTCTCAACCAAAAACGATGTCCCAGAATGGCTCTTATACGACCAACACTTGACTTCGACAGGGGAGAACTCATAGTCTCGTACCATGGTAAACGACGAGACAATCAACCACACCAAATATCCATCCCTTTATCAGCCGATCCTTCAGTCATCGACTCAACACTCGATCGTCAGCGGTCAAGAGTCTGTGGCGAGGAAGTCGCCGCACAACTGTACACGTCAGATACCATCAACCGCTTCTTCTCGGATATACTAGAAGTTCCATGCATATTAGCTCGCTTTCCTCCCGGCGGCTTAGGTCTCAAGAGCCGCCTCTCTCGAGCTCAGATACAGCGATATCAGCAGCCAAGCAAGGTTCGGACGCTCCCAGGGTCCTTTCCCGACGTGCCGTCGCCCCCAGACTCGGACGCTGAACAACAACAACCAGCCAAGATCCTGTTATCGAATGAGAGCCCGATCTTGATGATTCACAGCTCGAGCGTTGATGCGTTGAATCAGGAGATCAAAAGCAGAGGCGGGAAACCCGTCGCAGAAAGAGCATTCCGGGCCAACATCGTGCTGGAGCAAGCGCCCGGTGCCAAGGGGCATCCGGCCTTTGCCGAAGACAGCTGGGGCTCGATGCACATTGGCCGTCAAGACTTCAAGCTCTTGGGAGCATGCCGTCGATGTCAGATGGTTTGTGTGGACCAAGATACAGGCGAGAAGAGGGAGGAACCGTTCGTCACTCTGGCAAAGACGAGGCGGTTCGACGGCAAGGTTTACTTTGGAGTACATATGCGCCATGACCTCTCGGTTCAGGGTGACTGTGCGAGTAAGGAGAACCAATACCCGACTATTGTAGTTGGAGACCCTGTGTCTGTGAAGTCACGGGACTGATCTGGCGTTTGTATGATTTATGAGAGCGGCCTAGGGCATTTATTGCGAGTTAACCATATCATAACGAGACATCATCATGCATTACTGTAATCAAGATTCCCGGAATACATACACAGCAGAGTCCTTCAAATTCGTGAATATTAGGCAACATCGCCATCATCTCGGCTCCGACCGACCCTCCGTCACGCGATCCAGATTGAACGCGGCGCTGATCAAGGCAAGATGGCTAAACGCCTGGGGCGTGTTTCCCAGCTGCTCGCCGCTGCGTGCGATCTCCTCGGAGAACATGCACAAGTGGTTGGAGAAGCCGAGCATGTTCTCAAAGAGGTTGACAGCCCGGACCTTGTACTTTGGCTCATAGACCGACGCGCGGGTCATGGCTTCAACAAGCCAAAACGTACACATACTAAAGGCACCTTCGTGGCCGCCTACTCCTACAAGACGATTCCGTCACATCAGCAAGCTTTTTCTGACAGGAAAGGGACTTTCAGACGAGACAGGGATCTCTCACCGTCATCGGAGAGCTCAGTGTCGTAGCGGTATACCAAGCCCGTGCTGGTCAGGCCGCCCTTCTCAGGAGGCAAGAGGATGCGGTCGAGGGTGTTGATGAAGCGAGGATCGCAGGGAGAAATGAAGAAGACGAGAGGTGCAATGAGAATGGACGAGTCGAGCATAGTCTGGTTCTCGAAACTCTGTACGAAGCACTTCATTTCCTCGTTGTATCCTAGGCAATGGTTACCTTGAGTGCAGGTCTGTTGAGAAAATCGGACTGTGCCCTACCCTTCTCCATGACACGTTCGTAGAGCATGTCTCTTGCTTCCATCCATTTGGCACGGTTGGGACAAGGGAAGCATCTCTTGTCGGCAAGGCGCAGGCCGCGATCGAACGCAACCCACAGCATGATCTGCGAGTAAGTGAAATGCTGCTTGTTGTTGCGAACTTCCCAGATGGACATGTCGGGTTCTAATCTTCTCAGCATTATCCTCTGGTGTAACCTCTTCTCACTTACCGTCAAGGATTGTCAAAACATAGTCTTATCCTGGGTTAGTACGACTCGATTGGAGTATTGGGTGGGTAGACGACTTACCAAGAATGTCACGCACAGCCTTCCAGACATCCCAAGGAACCGGCTTTCCAAACTTGTTATACAAGTAGATTGCGTCCATCAACTCACCATAAATGTCAAACTGGTGGTGAAATGCAGCGCCATTACCGATGCGAACAGGACTGCTCTTGCGATAGCCCTCAAGATGATCTAGAGTAAGCTCAGGGATGTCTGTCTCTCCACGAATGGTGAACATGATGGGTAAGCCGCCATCTGGACCTCGCGAGTGGACGAAGCGCCCCATGATGAATTCCATGTACGCGTCAGCTTCGGCTTTGAAGCCAAGACGAAGAAGAATGTAGATGGTGAAGCTGGAGTCGCGGATCCAGCAGTACCGGTAGTCCCAGTTCCTGACGCCCCCGATGGCTTCGGGAACAGAAAAAGTAGGCGCGGCCACGATGGCTCCAGTGGGTTCTGCAGATTATCAGCATGATAAGCAAAGGCAGGGGCTGTTGCGGTCCGTACCATATGTCATCATCTTCAAGATCATCAAGCTCCTCGATACAACCTCCCTCCATCGGCCTTTGTATTTGGACTGTGCAATGTAGTTGTACCAGAAGCTCTGCGTATCGTGCTGCTGAGCGTCCAGGACTTCAGTGGTGATTTGTTCTGTGATGTGCTTCTTGAGGTCGTTACGAAGAACGAAAGATATGGCCTGGCCTTCCTGGATTTGGACCTGGGCAACAAGGCCCTCGCCCAGCATACCAGGTCGCTTCTCCTTCTTGAAGGTGATGGCTGGGCAGCTGACCTCTTCATCTCCCCTCTCAAGCGCAACATCGAGCTGGAGCTTGGTGTCTTTGCTGTGGAAAGTGGCAACTTTGCTCTCCTTATCAGCTGGCGTGTGATGTTGTTGGAAAAGGGTGGTTTCATGGGGATCTCTTCCGTAGTTGAAGGCAGGAAAGATTTCAATATCTGGGTATGTCAGTTTGTATTGTGTTTATAGAGGCAATGAAACTTTACCGAGAGTCAGGGAACCGCGAATGCATTCCACTCGACGCACCAGCCACTTCTTGAGTTCTTCCTGGACCTTTGTGGCCTCGCGGAAAGCATTCAGCTTGTATTCCCGGGTCAAGACCTGGGCACTCTTTGGCCGAGGGAAGAAGTCGACGAGATCGACAACGCCCTCCTCATGAATGGATCTCGTCTGCAGGATGCATGAAGAGGGCAGATACTGCTGCTTGGTGGTGCAGTCAACATCGCGAGGGGGGGAGATGGAGAAATGGCCGCCCTTGTCTTTATCCAGCAGACGGCAAAACACAGATGGGGAGTCAAAGTCGGGCCTGCACGTGTAGTAGTGAGCCGAGAGTTCCGAAGTGAGATGAGTAGTCTGTGATGGCGCTGCTTACCAGCACATGAAGTCTACACTTCCATCTATTCCGACGAGAGCACAAGTGTGCATGTTGCCAATCATTCCATAGTCTTCAATTGGGAGGTAACCTCCCGTCTGGGCACGGCGAGAGCCTCCCGGGTGTGTCGAAGAGCACTGAGAAGCCATTTCGACGATGGTTGTTGAACGGCTGAAGTTTCAAGATAGAGCTGGATAGCTCGGGAATGATGTAATGGACTGTACAAGTGTGTTTAGATGGAATGGAGCTGCCCCAAGTTTCCCTCCGAAGCGAACCCCGGATATTTACGTCTTTGAGTCGGAGGAGCAGCAAGTATCTCGCAGATTTAGTAAGGAATTGGTAAGTGTCGTGTTTGCTAGAGTGAAGTCAGGGCATGCGGGCGTTACTTGTAAGCTTATCCAGGTTCACGATGTTTGGTGCCCGCTCCGACTTGGTGTGTGTGGCTATCTCAGCAGCCATCGCCACAAAGAGAAGCAGCCTATGTTCACGTGCAACGGATAACCCGGAGAAGAGGTACAGTTAGTTCAGTCCAATGTTTCTTTGAGACAGTGGCTTGGGCGATTGGTTGACAGGTCTTGAATACAGTGCAGCACGACCTGAATCGTCGCATAGACTGGCTGATATTATTTATTCGAACGCGTATATAGGCTCAGTGTCAATGCTCGACTTAGTTACCAAGTAAGTTCAGCCTAGTTGGCAACAACAATACCGCGGACTTGATCGAAATAATAGCACAGGCGTCAAGGATGAAGTTGGACGACCCCAGACATTGAAAGTCCATGGCAACTGGTTAAGACCGATATGAACTTGTGACGAAAACCATGTTGGCCGAGTCCAGGGCAGATGAGACCCATCAATCAGGGGACGTGTAAGCTTCATCAAGCCTTTATTATCGCATATCTTGGTGAAATCTCATGGTGAGCTGTGTAACCAAACCAAAGATCCCAGATCGGCTCGGTCGGAAGCATCTTGTCTCAAGATACGGCCTTGCATTAGGCTGTTGGGTTCGGTCGCTGGCTCCTAGATAGATTAATACAGCTTTGCTATGCTTGCCAAGGCTGTAAGCTGCCGCATGCCGTTGAACGGGCGATCAAAAAGGCCAGAGACGCAGTGAAACGGAATCTCCAATTGACGGGATGGAGATCAGCAACTTTGCCCGTAAAAGATATCCATGCCTGCAGGGTCTAATTCCGATACGCGTGGATGGATACGAGGCTGGGCATTTTGGTGCCCCTGAAAATGCGGGCCCTGTTTGAAGAAGCTTCGGGCATCATGATCCACAGGATCCAAAGTGCCGAGACGGGCAAGGATAGGGGAAAGCTGGGACTGTAGGAACCACGGACAGAAGTTGGTATTCGGGTTTGAACACACGGACATTGCACATGGAGAGCTTTAACGCCATCACATGGCGCCCTCTAACTGCCCTGCCCTTGGTTACCACGTACAGTTGGAACACGTGCAGATGTGATCAGCAGCCAGTCGAGTTCCATGTAGATCGGTCAAGGTCACGTCAAGCCTATGATGGCCATGATGGTGATATGCAGACCCCGCAAATGGAATCAAGCTCCATTCAAGTATTTTATGTGTAACATAAAAAGTCATGAGGACGAGCCTTGTAGATACTTCTCCAACTGACAGTCAACTATATCAAGACGGTTCGTATTGAATACTCAGTAAAACTCTTTCGGCGTTACAGACCAGCTTCAAGCATAGATATATTCCACCCAATGTTTCTCGACAGACAACATCGACACTGCAACAACAACGACTCAGGAAGAGGAGAACTCCTACGTAAAAGGCGTCGTTCCCATGCAGGCCTGCACTCGACCAGATACAATGCCTCCGGCCAATCATGGCTCCTCCAGGGGTTTGGGCATTGTGTCGCGTGCAGACGGGCAGGGCGCCACAGGGTTCCGAATCGCCGCCAAGACGCGCTCTCTCCACTCCGCATTTCGTTTGCTCCGACTTAGGGCGGCCCTGGGCGGGAGGGAAAGGGAGCGTCTGGTGAAAAACCAAGGCCAGCACAGCATCATACAAGCCCTGACTTTGAGATAGGAGCAGCGAAACAACCCGCGTAGGACGTGGGCAGTATCAAACATCTGCTTGATAAAGCAATACCTCGAGAAGCACCATCTCATCTCATCCTTCGACGTCAAGGTCTCACCTCGGAGTGTTCCAGTGATCAAAATCCCCGGGACGGTCCCCTCGGCTTCCAGCCAAGTGTGACTCGGCAGCCCCCTACAACATCCCCGCAACTACAGTGACCGCAACTCACTACGTCCCCAAGAGTACTAGCTCCTCCGCCTTTTCCCTGCACTAGACTTGGTGTCGGCCTCGCTAACACCCACACCAACGCAGGCCAGCTCAGCCGAGTCCAGATCGCCCATTCTCCTGGCCATCCACTCCAACGGGTTGGTTCACATATGAACGCCCCATTCCCATCTCCGTTTTCTTGGTCTCCATCATGACCGCTCCTCCTATACCTTCGCCCTCGTCCTCTTCATCGCCTCGCTCCTTGTCTCGCTCCGCCTCTCCCAGACGCTCCCTTCTCTCCGCTCCAGGCTCAACAACCAATCCTGACCACACCCATTCAACTGCGAGCTTCGAACCAATAACAGCGGCACCGCTTTCATCGTCATCGACATCAGGTTCCAGAAGACGTCCAGCAAGACCTGGAACACGAGGAGGGGGCGAAGCAGTAGCCGGTCCGTCCCACGCTCCGGTCACCAGGTCTCAGACCGGCGAGTACCACGACAGCGACACCGACCGAGAAGACATCGAGATGGAGCCCATTGCCGGACACCGCCGCCGCCGAAGCAGCCAAATGGCCCCAACTGGCCGCCCAGCAGGCTCGCCCAGCAGAATCCGTACTACTTCTGGTCGGGGCCCCGTTCCCACCAGCTTGACCGACGAGCCAAAGATTTCTGAAGAAGATCTCGATGCCAATGGTTTTGCGATCCGCAGAGACGAGTCGAATGATGAGAGCTACAGCGACGAGGACTTGCAGGACGACGAGGAGACGGGATTGACCCGCAAGGACAAGCACAGGAAACAAAAGAAGCGGAAGAGGAACACCCAGCTGGACCAACGCATTGCGAGGGACAGGAACGATCTCTCAGCAGAGGAGCGCAAAGAGGCAGACAAGAACGTTGTCAAGACGCTGGTCACCAATGGGTGCTTGATTCTCTTGTGGTACCTCTTTTCATTATCGATATCAATTGTAAGTCACTGATACTGAACCTCTGCTGTCGAACCCAAACGCTGACTTTTCGACAACAGTACAACAAGTGGATGTTCGCTTCCGACCGCCTAAACTTTGCCTTTCCTCTCTTCACAACCTCTATGCATATGGTGGTACAATTCTTGCTCTCCGGCCTCGTGCTATATCTCGTACCGTCCTTGCGGCCAGGCTACGGGGCGCACCTCTCGGACCTGGGGAGATCAAGGCATGACGACGAGCCAAAATCTTATGGCATGAGCAAGATGTTCTATCTCACAAGAATCGGGCCTTGTGGGACCGCCACGGGTCTTGATATCGGACTGGGCAACACTTCTCTCAAGTTTATCAGCCTTACTTTCTACAGTACGTTGCATCATACTCTCATTTCTGGCTGATATGTCTAACTGCTCTTATAGCCATGTGCAAGTCCTCCTCCCTGGCCTTTGTCCTCATCTTCGCCTTCTTCTTCCGTCTCGAGACTCCGACATGGCGCCTGGTCGCCATCATTGCCACCATGACGGCGGGTGTCGTTCTCATGGTCTTTGGCGAGGTCGAATTCAAACTCGGAGGCTTTGTACTTGTCATCTCAGCCGCCTTCTTTTCCGGCTTCCGCTGGGGCCTTACCCAGATCCTTCTCCTTCGCAACCCTGCCACGTCGAATCCTTTTTCTAGCATATTCTTCCTCACGCCCGTCATGTTCATCATTCTCATCGCCCTCGCCATTCCCGTAGAGGGAATCGGAAACCTCATTGAGGGTTTCAAAGCCCTCAGTGAAGAGTGGGGTGTCGTCATGGCGCCCCTATTCCTCCTCTTCCCTGGATGCATTGCCTTTTGTATGACAGCCTCTGAGTTCGCCCTGCTGCAGCGTACCTCTGTCGTAACCCTCTCCATTGCAGGCATTTTCAAGGAGGTTGTTACTATTAGTGCGGCCACTATTGTCTTCAATGACAAGCTTACCCTCATCAACTTTGTTGGTCTGCTCACTACAATGGCTGCCATTGCTGCCTATAACTACATTAAAATCTCAAAGATGCGGGAGGAGGCGCAAGAAAATGTCCATGGCAAGCATCTCGAGGACGACGACGACGACCTCGATTCTCCAACAAGCCAGACCAGCGGCATACTCGACCGCGACGGTGATACGGACGGGGAAGCCTCTGGGCTTTTGAGTGACAGCGTCGACCGCCTTGACCCGGCTGTCGCCGCCGACGGCGACTTTCAATCTCTTCTACAGCCACCAGTAACAGCCAATGAGCATCGGCACAATCGGTCTGATTGAGCATTCGTTTAGCGTACTATTTCATTTGGATATAATGTCTCGAGTATCACGAACCATGGGGGTGGCTTCTTCCTTTGTAACTTCAAGTCACGATGACTACTCTATCTTTTGTATTATACTACAGTGGGCGAATCATATAGGCGGCGTAGGGGCTAGACACAATAGGATTGCTTCGTCGAGGAACAGGAGGCACTAGAGGAGGAGGATCGGGTCCGCGATGGCAACGCATGCATGGGCAGACGAATTCCAAGTCTGGCATCTAGGATGAGCCAGGTACCCCAAGATACCCAAAGCTGATTTCACGACAAGAGTTGGATGGCAATAAACATTCGTTCCATACGATGACTGTTGATAATACAAGCTGTGGTTCACTCGCGTCCTTTCGTTTATATGCAACTTAAAATCATTTTATTACGTTTTACAAGTGATTTACTCTCCAATGAACCGGGTATGCACTAACCACGCCAGCGCCCAACACCAAAACAGGATTGACAAAAGACCGTGATTATCAATTGTTCTAACCGAGCAGCCTCAAGCCGTTCTTGGTCTTTTGCCCAGGCTTGATCACGCCGCCGCCGCTCGCAGGGCCCAAGCTGGGCTCATATCCTGCACCTCCGCCTCCTCCACCGCTGCCGCCCTTCTTGTTGTTCTTGTTCTTCTTGCCGCCCCTGTCCTTCTCCCTGACGTTGGCCACCTTGATCTCGGTGTTTGCCTTGCGGACCACGACGGGGTGGCTCTGGATGTACTTGCCGTTCATCTCCTTGGCGGCCTGGAAGAAGTCGTCGGCGTCGCTGAAGCTGACGAAACCGTAGCCCTTGGACTTGGATGTGCGCTTGTCGCGGATGACGCGCGCCTTCTGCACGGAACGCCAGCGCGAAAAGGCCTTGAGGAGTGCGTCGTCTGTTGTCTCGCCTGCCAGGTTTCCGACAAAGAGGCGCAAGTGTGATGGGTCCCACTCGAGGAGTGTGTCGTCTTGCCATTTCTTGCCGCCGCCCTCGCGCACGACTGTCTTCTTTCGCTCTTGGTTGGTGCCAGTAGGGACGGCAGCTGCAACTGGCTGGGCATCGGGTCTGGGTGCGCCGTAGCTGGTAGACTTGTCGCCCTTGCCCTCTGTCGCGTCCTGGCTCACATAGGCACTTTGCCATTGGGCGATCTGAGCCGCCATCTCGGGGTCGTAGTCGTTACTGGCAGTGCCTGGCGTAGGGAAGGGATTTCTAATCTGCGGACCTGCGCCGTAGCTTGCCGCACCGTAGCTTTGAGGTCCATAGTTTTGCGCGCCGTAGCTCTGAGCACCGTAACTCTGCTGCTGCTGTTGGGGATAAGAGTAGGGACCAGGTGCACCAGAGCTCACCGTGCCGGGAGCAGTGCTGGTTGGGTAGGAGGAGTATGAAGGGCCATATTGGGCAGCCGAGGCGGTGCTGGCTGGGTAGCTCGAAGGACCGGCGTATGTCGACGGGGTACTCGAATAGGCGGGCTTCGACGAGGGTTGGGCCGCGGCGGAGAATGCGGGCTTGAAGCCGGACTTGGAGGCAGGAGGCCTCGGTGGGAGAGAGTTGTTGCTGATGCCTGGAGGGGGAGGGTACGCCATGATGAATACAGCGAAGAAACGGGAGGCGGTATGTGTTTGCGAGTTAGAACGTACCTTGAGCCGAGTTCTGCTCAAAGTTCCTCTTCCAAAAGGTTGCTTAGTACCTATAGCCAGGTGCTGTGATAGCCGATGCCTTGTTGCGGTCACGCAGCGTTGTTGATGATGGGGATGATGTATGGGAGAAAATGGATCTTTGGCAGCCTTCTACGATTCGCCTCAGCCTCGGCAAGTGGCTGGGCTGAAAAACTGGGCTCGGTGAAAGGTGAGTGCCACGTGACGCTCCGAGGTGAAGTAGGTGACCCCCACGAACCTCAGTTCAACGGCAGGCGTGCTGATCATGATGAAAATCTTGCCTTTGAAGTGCGGATTTCCTTCACAAGAACGGTGGGCTTCTGATAGTTGAATGTTAAGAGCCTGAATTCGTCAGAGTTGAAGGAGAATCTACCTAACTTCTACTGGCGAAGGTACATGTGTAACGGAACAAGACAGCCATACTACTTACAGCTCTTAACCGTCTACTTTTCCCGGACATGGTTTACGGACTTTCATTATCCGCGCAAATAGTGATTACAACTAGCCGCAGCCTTTATGGGCGAACCAATTTTTGAATGCAAGAACGGTAAGAGTAGTGCGGCTAATTGTTGCTGTGGGCACCTCTCTATCTTGAGGGTGGGGGTCGCGAGGCTTCAACGCTGGAGCTCAACCCAAACGTGCGGTTGAGAGGTGCGCTTGCAAATCTCAGTTGGACATGGGATGAGGTTAAAACGGGAGAATTGACTCATAACCAAGTCCTGAGCGGCAGAAGTGATGCCGGCTAATTGCAACCGAGAAGAATCTGAAATATTTACTAACCTACAGGTTTGAGAGCGAGTCAACCAGGAGTTGATCCGGTCAGCGTGGGATGGACGAGACTTGCCCGGCGCTGTTTGGCCGCAGACGTGTCTCAAGCTCGTCTCACCCTGACACGCACCTCATGGGCTCCCTCTGGTTCGTCGTGAGCGACTTCGGACATTGGTGAGGCTGGCATATGAAATCGGGGCCCATGCCCGCCGTCACACCAGCTTACGGATAAAATTCCGGCGGCAGTAGGCTGGCATGGTAAAGTCGAGGAGGAGCACGCGTTGCTGGGCTGAGTAAACAGGGCGTGCGGCTTTTCTGGGCTCCTCCATGTTACTCTTCTTTCTATTCGGGGCTATCGGCATGGAGTCGCAGGGCAGCCCAAGCTAAAGCGTGTTGGGGCTCGGGCTACTGTCCGATGATGGACTCAATTGGCACGGCAGTGGCAAGACGGCCCCGGAGACGTGGGTCCCAACACTCGGGCGGCATGACTCCGTGGACCGTGAGCGCATGGCGGCTAAGGGAAGAGGAAAAGGGCTTGGCTGGGATTGAAGTTATCCCAACAAGATGAGTCTGAGCAAGGGAGACGCCACGCAGAAAGACTGATCCAGCGAGGAGTGTGTTTGAGATGCATGCTCGAGACGGAAAAGCGCTCAACCCCCAAGCTCCGGTGAGATTTGTATGAGATTTGTATTGCTAGTGTCAGGGATTGGAAATTCTTGGTAAGCTTGGGGTTGGTTCATTTGGGGGTAACACCGCGGCAACACCGCCCAATCGTCATAACTTTGGAGCTGAGGGGCAGAAGCAAACTTGGAGGGGTAAATAAATGTTGGAGCGAAGGAAATCCGTACCAGGCTGTCTGGAACTCGGTGTCCGTAGCCTGATGGACCCATACCTCAGCCAGTGCATACGCTTCTAGCGCCAGAGAGGGAGGGGCGTCAGTCATGATGATGAAGCCCGTGGGATGGTTCGTGTATAATTCGAGGTATTTCCTAGCATGGAACAAGTGCTCAGCCCGGTATCTGATGGACAAGAAGGAAGAGGGAGATAAAAAGCCGCAAAATGATTTGTAATTACCCAATCAATGGGCGCAATCTCTTGCCAAACCAATCCTTGGTGGTTGAGCTGTTTGGCTCGTCTAAAAGGTAAATGTAAGAAAACACCTTCGGCCGCACCGCAGCGACGATGACGATAGACAGTTGGGGAGACCCGCCAATCATTGCGGATACCCACCATTCTTGGCGTTGCGCCCGGCCAAACTTGTCCATCAGCGCCGGCCGCGGTCAATTACAGCGCTTTGAACATGGATTCGTGCCATGAATGGAGGCCCAGAGGGAGGTGAAGAGGAGCCCGGAGGTGGGCGGGAAGCTGTACGGGTCCACGGCGTAAGGCACCGAGCTGCTCCAGCCGTGACAGCATGGCTGGCGCATATGTAATAACATCCCTGTGCTCGCCATATTTCACCTTCTCTCACCTTCTTTCTTTTCTTCCACTTCCTCCTCACATCCTCACAAACTCCATCCGCTCTCGCGATCCCTTCGTCGCGTGTCATACTAAATCAAATCATACAAAAGTCGCCCATCATGTCTGGCCCTGTGTAAGTCCATATCCCCCTCCATCGCACATATCATCCCTCCAAGGTTTACCCCACCACCCCGCTTCGAAGCTCTCATGGCGATGCTCTGATGGCCTCATTCCGCGCTCTCCGGGCGCTGCGAAGTGAAGAAGTTCCTAGAATGAGCTTACGCCTGGAGTGACGAAGCGCGCTGCTTCTCACATCGTGAACATGGCTCACGGTCTCGAGGTAGAGCCCGTCTCGCCAACCTCAACCTGGGCGCTCCTCACCAATCCCCTTCCTCCGCTTCACCTTCAAGCTCTGCTGCCATCTTTCAAACGACGAATGCTGACAATGTGGCAAGTGCGGATCTGGGCCTTATCGGCCTCGCTGTCATGTAAGTGAAAACCCCCAGAGATTTCCGGCGTCTCCGGCATTGTACTGACACACCTGGCAGGGGACAGAACCTTATTCTGAACATGGCCGACAACGGTTTCACCATCTGCGCCTTCAACCGAACCGTCTCCAAGGTCGACCGATTCCTGGAAAACGAGGCCAAGGGCAAGTCCATTGTTGGCGCCCAGAGCGTCGAGGAGTTCGTCAGCAAGCTCAAGTCTCCCCGCCGTGTCATGCTCCTCGTCCAGGCCGGACAGGCTGTCGACGACTGGATCGAGAAGATCCTGCCTCTCCTCGACGCCGGCGACATCATCATTGACGGCGGCAACTCTCACTTCCCCGACTCTAACCGCCGCACTCGGTACCTTGCTGGCAAGAACATCCGCTTCGTCGGCTCCGGTGTCTCCGGTGGTGAGGAGGGTGCCCGATACGGCCCCTCTCTCATGCCCGGTGGCAACGAGGAGGCCTGGCCTCACATCAAGGACATCTTCCAGAGCATCGCCGCTAAGAGCGACGGCGAGGCTTGCTGTGAGTGGGTCGGTGACGAGGGTGCTGGTCACTACGTCAAGATGGTTCACAACGGTATTGAGTACGGTGACATGCAGCTTATTTGCGAGGTACGACAGAACACTCTCTGAAAGCTCGATTGAAGAATTCAGACTGACCAGACGATTACAGGCCTACGACATCATGAAGCGTGGCCTCGGTCTCTCCAGCAAGGAGATTGGCGATGTGCTCGCCAAGTGGAACAAGGGTGTCCTGGACTCCTTCCTGATTGAGATCACCCGTGATATCATGTACTTCAACGACGACGACGGCACCGCTCTCGTTGAGAAGATCCTCGACAAGGCTGGACAGAAGGGAACTGGCAAGTGGACTGCTGTCAACGCCCTGGACCTCGGCATGCCCGTGACTCTTATCGCCGAGGCTGTCCTCGCCCGATGCTTGTCCTCCATCAAGGACGAGCGTGTTACCGCCTCCGGCAAGCTCGAGTTTGTCAGCCGCCAGACCAAGTTTGAGGGCGACAAGGAGCAGTTCCTCGAGGACCTTGAGCAGGCCCTCTACGCCTCCAAGATTATCTCGTACGCCCAGGGCTTCATGCTCATGCAGGAGGTGAGATACCCCGCTCCGAGATACTGACTGGGGAATACTGACAAGATGACCAGGCCGCCCGGGAGTTCAACTGGAAGCTCAACAAGCCCTCCATCGCCCTCATGTGGCGCGGTGGCTGCATCATCCGATCCGTCTTCCTCAAGGACATCACCTCTGCCTACCGCAACCAGCCTGACCTCCAGAACCTGCTGTTTGACGACTTCTTCAACAAGGCCATCCACAAGGCCCAGCCTGGCTGGCGAGACGTTGTCGCCAAGGCCGCCCTCCTTGGTATCCCGACTCCCGCCTTCTCGACCGCCCTGTCTTGGTTCGATGGCTACCGCACCAAGGACCTCCCCGCGAACCTGCTCCAGGCTCAGCGTGACTACTTTGGTGCCCACACCTTCCGAGTCAAGCCCGAGGCTGCCACCGACAAGTACCCTGCTGGCCAGGACATTCACGTCAACTGGACTGGTCGCGGCGGTAACGTGTCTGCCTCTACCTACCAGGCATAAAGAGTCTGCAAGGGGGACAATCATTGTTAGTTGAGATTAAACACCATCGGACTGTTATAGAGTCCGATAGCTGCGTCACATCAAAAGCTTTTGGATAGGAACGCATGGGAAACGCTGGCGCTGCAACGGATAATGAAGGCTGGGAATGGCTGAGAACGCTCGTGAGATGAATTTTTGGTACCGTGCGTCGCCTGCCAGCCAAAACAAATAAAAATGAAGTTTAAAATACGAGACTTGCTTGATATAATGATAATTGTGATGCATGTGAGAATATTTTGTCCCATCTTTGTGGTTGTCTTTTAGTAGGTTTATCGAGAATCTTATGGTGCAGGTCATGAGCAGCGCGGAATTTGGGGGAGTCGCCAACGCGGTTGAGAAACGGCCCCATTTTTCCGGGCCGAACAACGCCATATTGATTGGCCAGACCTCCACAGCCTTGTCGCGAGAAGTTTGGAGCCGCGCAAGAACATCGTCGCTCGCTCTAACAACTCCATCGCATTCTCTCGTTGCGCCGCGCCATTTCGGCGTCGCTTCCCATCAATAACTTCATCGATAACTCCGAACGTCATCTAAAGAGCGACGCGCATTCTCACATACACTCAATCGCACCGTCATAGACGCCGACACGCTGTCCCTCGTCCAGGCGACGACTGCCAACATGGCTCAACCGGATCCTAGCCAGGGCGTCCCTCAGGACCTCGTATGTCTACATGCGCGCAAAGCAACAACCATCACGGCTCCCCTCTGACAGTATTGCAGATGCCCCATGTCCATCTTATCTCTTCCTTTCGATACCCGGTGATGCCCCGACTCGATCTGAACGAAGTCGCCAAGTGGCTCATGAGCGCTCCCCAAGTCGCGCGAGATCGAGCCCCATTCTTCTGGACATATCTCGACAAGCCAACCGATGGCACGATACTTCTGACTTGGCAACCTCTTCAACGCTTGGGTTCCACCTTTGCGACCGATGGATTCGTTTGGGCGCCCCCAGAGCAGCTCTACAAGCATGACCTAGGTAATGGATTGGTAGGGTTCCATATTCAGCGTCAAGAGATTAGGTGCTAACATATACGCAGATGCTTGAGATTTACTATCAAAAGGCCGGCTACATGCCCGGTGAACAATATGCCCTACATGCCCGTCGTCGATGCCGATTGGTCCCTGTTCCCGGCCATCCCAACCCTCCCCAGCCAGACGTCAGCCTGTTTATCGTGCATTACGGACCAGCCGAGCCAAACGACAGGGTTCCCGTCTCCATGATCCCCTACGATGAACGCGTAAACAGCATGATGCAGCAGCGACACTTCTTGCAGCGAGCTGGCCAAATCCGCCGCAAGGAGTTCATGTTGTCCGACCGAGTGAACTGGCCCACCCTGCCTGATCCTACCCGCCAACAAGTACCCCCCCAGATGGCGCCCCGGGGCGTCCCTCAACAAATGGCCTATCCTCCCCAGACTACACCAGGACCTCCTGCGAAACGCGCGAGACATGCGGCAAACCAGGGAAGCCAGGCAGGCCTCTCGGGAATGCCTCAGCTTGAGGCAGCATTCGACGATGACGAGGACGTCTCAAGAGGCGACATGTTTGACCATCTCGCCCCACGAGAGATATCTCTGAGCCGTTACCAGCAGAACCACGAGTGGATGGAGGAGATCCTTTCGTCGCCCTACAGGATAAGCCAGATTACCCCGGCTGATCTCGGTCTCGGCTTCAAGGGCGAGTTGGCCTCTCTAACAGAAGGCATTTTCCCTGTCCAGGGAGCTGATGCCCTCACGGCTGTACCTGAAAAGCCTTACATTGGCCGACTGGACCCAGGCCAGGCCGACGAATTCCGGAAACGAGTCAACCAGCATGTTGCGTCCACCAAGGCCGAGATTGAGAAGATGCAAGCTGCTCACGCAGAAGCTCTCGCCAAGTTCAAGCAGAGTTCCGTTCTGAACGTCAAGGAGAAGGAGCTGCGCAATGTCGTGGAGGGTTCAGGAACTGAGATCTGGAGAGTAGAGGGCAGAGTAGACCCAACCGACGATGATGCTACCCCTTGTCCCGTCAACAAGAAGACGGTTGACGAGATCGTCTCCGAGGTCGAGGTCGCTATTGGAAGGAAGGTCGAGGCCAAGTCAGTGGTGCACCGCATCCAAGATGGAGGCTACCAAGCACCAGCACCGGAACCCGCCCAGGCTCAACTATCTCGACAGCCTTCCCAGGCGGGCTCTCAAAACAGCGGTGTCATGATTGGCGAGTCTGATATCGACATGGGTGGTACTGTTGCCGGCCTGCTCGACCAGATGCACACGGGCATTTCCACGACCTCTACGCCCATGAACAACTTTGGAACCCCACAGCCGAACCTATCGGCGGCTCAGTCTGGTGCAGCGACTCCATCGAACGTCAACGTCCCATCACCTGCTCTGGCGCAGCCTGGTGCGACATCGATGCTGGGCGGAGGTGACGTGGCTATGGGCGGCACCGAGCCAGCCAAAGAGCAAGTTGCAACAGCCCCTGATCACGGCACGGGTAGCGGAGACTGGGTCGTCGTGCCCAAGGACGGCACAACCCCAGATCCCAACGCGGCTGCTCATGCGGCTGGGTCTGCATCGGCAAATGCAAACACACCCATTGTACACGGGAACGAGGCGGCCAAAGCGGCTTCTGCAGCTCCCAAGACGGCTTCTGCAGGTGCGACACCAGCGGCCGGAACACCAGGTGGTTCTTTGTCATTCGATCAGAACGACTTTAGTTCCCTCGGCGACCTTGACACGGCGGGAGACGCGCTTGCCAGCTTTGACGGCCCGACGTTGGACGGCTCAGCGGGGGAGCTTGGTGAAGGTCTAGATCTCAGCATGGACATGGATGACTCGGCGTTTGGCGACGCCTTTCACGGCGTCGAAGCCTCCGAGACCCCGGGTGAGGGACAGGGCCAGGACATGTAGAACCTGTCACGGCCCTGGACCCAGACGGGCCATTGAGTATGGGGGAGATGATCCGGGGGCTAATAAGATATGTGCCTGTAAGGGTAGGATGAAACTGGAGACGGTTACGGTTTGGGGTGTCCTCAAACGTCGGAGAATGGCGTGTTTGTGTCAGAGATGTTCCCTCTGGTATTGGAGATCTTGGCTCTGTTTTGTAAGAGTTTGCTGTTGGTGCTGTAGAAACTAGCTGGGTGCTCACCTGTAGACTAGGCAGAGGAGGGTTTTAAACAAGGAGGTTTTTGGTCTACGCTGGTCTGCGGGTGTGACTGTAGAAGTGCCAATAACTGCTCAGGAGAGTTGTCACGGAATTTCGTCTGAGAACTGTATGGACTTGGTCGAAGGGCATCCCAAGTCCAGTCGTGGCAACATCGCGCTTTGAGAAAGTGGTCCATGAGAAGATATGTTTGAGTCTTTCGATGCTTTCGATTGGAAACTACTGAAGCAACTGAAGCAACTGCAATGTCAGCTCCGAGGCTTGGAACGAACGAACACTCTTCAAGACCTTGGACCTCAGGAACTCACCATCTCGTATCATTCGAGCGAGACCATGTACCAGATAATGGATATTACTGTCAAACGAAGACGCTTCGACTCATGCTTGGTCGAATTCTAGACTACATCTCTGGTTATTGGATGTTGGGGGTTTATGAATAATCTTGTCGATTTTGTTCCCAGACGCAGTCCTGAGGATCGTGGCACTTGGTCTCACACAACCAGGACAATCAGATGGACGAAGTCGTTGATCTACATGGTCTATACTTTTCGATACTCTACACCAGGAACCATAAAATGAAATCTAGATGAGGAAACCGACCAAAGGAAAGCAAAATAAGAAAACACCCAAAACTCCAGCCCAGCCCAATGCAAGTCCGATAACAAGGAAAGTCAACTATCAGGGCATACCAGCTCGCAGGTTATCGTAGACGCTTGTAGGATAGTAAAGCAGGTTCTGAGACATCTCGAGAGTGCCGAGGCTACGTCGGACAGCGCCAACGGTACTCATGGCGCCCGTCTTGTCGCCGCTCGCCTCCCAGTAAAAGGCACCGCCGAGACCCCTCTTGTTGATATATCCAGCCTTGAGCCTGCCCGAGTCCGCATTGTCCATGGTCACGAACTCTCGTGTCTGTCGGTTGTAGGTGATGGCGGTCATGAGGCTCTTGTCTATGAACACACTGGAGCCAGGCTGGGGTAAGTCCTTGAGCTTGTAGATGCCGCTCTCGCCGCCGAGGCCCTGGTAGGGCTTGCCCGGACCGTCTGTGTTGGTAAATGAGCGACCGTAGAGAGCCATGCCCATCAAGATCTTGTGGGGTGCGACTCCAGCGGCGACGTAGTCATTGATAGCATTGTCAGTACTGAACTTTGTCGACAGGGGGTTGGTCTTGGACAGGTAGACGTTTGCCTGATGACCTGTTGTGGAATCCCAGCCGCCGGCGTAATCGTATGCCATGAGATGCCAGGCATCCAGATAAGCATCCATGGCCTTGAGCTTCATGATGTTGTAGTGAGCCGGGCCAGCAGAGGTGGCCACGGTGAGCATGAAGCGATAGTTGAGTTTGTTGTCCTTTGAAAACTTGTCAAGAGCAGCGCGGACTTGTGCGAGCAAGAGGACATAGTTCTGAGCTTCCTGGGCGTTGGCAGGATACTCCCAGTCAATGTCAATACCATCAAAACCCCAGTCACCCACGAGCTTCACAGCAGTCGCAGCGAACCTCTGTCGTCCTGCCGCTGTGCTCGCCGGGGTAACAAATTTAGACGACCAGGTCCAGCCGCCAATAGACATCAATACCTTCATGTTTCTGTTCTTTTTCTTGACGAGGTAGAGTTGCTTGACGCAACCATACACATTGTTGCCAACATCGTTCCAAGAGTCACTAGCATAGTGATTCTGTACGTCGGCCCAAAGATCACCCGATTTGCTTTGTAAAGTCAGCGACAGAGACAGATAGTTGTTTATACCTGAGCTACTTACACAGTTCCGTCCTGATCGATATCCATGAAAGAGTAGAGGACGTGGGTGATGTCTTGGGCCGGGATCTGCTGGGGGTGGAACTTGGCGCCATAAATTCCCCTGGATCTTGTAATTAGTCAGTTCGTGTTCATACAGTCTTGGGATAGAATACGTACCAATTGGTAAAGTAGAGGATGTTTCTCTTGGCGACGCCTCTGGCCTCTAGAGTAGTCGAGTTGTTGGGTTCATCAGCGTCGGGTTCATTCCCGTCGGCGACGTCCTCATCATCATCATCATCAGGGATGTCGTTTTCGTAGAACTCGGGGCCGAGTTCTTTGGGGTCGGTGTGATCAAGATCGTCATCAACACTATCGGGATCTTCATTTGTGATCTGGCGCTTGGGGATGGGGAGAGAGGGCATCCTGGGCGGGATGAACTCGGGGACGATTGATTCCTCTGGAAGGTCTAGATGGTCCGACTGGTTATCCACGGCGGAGACTTGTGCGTGTTCATCACTGCCGTGATCGCGCTGCACGGGCGGGATAAACTGGGGGATCTTGGTTGAACCCGGCAAGGCGATGGGCCCACGAGTAGGCTTTCGCGGTCCGTGTTGAATGGGCTTTGGCGGGATATAGCCACGGGAAACAGAGTCGTCGGTTGCTTCTGGCTCATTCGAGCCGAGGGGCTTGGCGCGTTGAACAGGGGGTATGAAGCCAGGGACAAAGCGTTTATCCGTGCTATCTACAGCATCGCCTTTACGGCTGTTGGCGTGCTGGACAGGCGGGATGAAGCCAGGGACGAAGCGTTTGTCCGTGTTATCTACAGCATCGCCATCGCGGCTGTTGGCGTGTTGGATAGGCGCGATGAAGCCAGGGACAACCGCATCTGTCGAATCAGCTTCATTGGTCGGAGAAGCAGGGACCGGAATTCCAATGCGAAGCCCCAGAGGAACAGCGGTGACGCGTGGCTGGGTGCTTGTATGAGTGTGGCTCTTGCGGCCGTGTCCTTTGCGTGCATGGCCATGTCGGTGGTTTGACTCGGCGCCCTCAACAGCAACAGCTGCTTGGACCAGTAAGGCCGCTGCCGCGAGGAATCTGAAATGCATTGTTGATATGGTTCGGTGAGAAGCTGAGGGTGGATAGGTGTAAAGAGTTTAGTTGTCTAAGTCGAGTCCAAGACTGATGAGTGAGTGATGGTGAATCGAGGTGAGCTGAGGATCCTGTTGAATGAGGAAACTACCAAGAATGAGTGAACCCCTGAAGAACAAGAGGCAGGGTCAACGAGATGGGTCTCAAGGCAGACTTAAGAGATGGAGGCCAAGTACCGCGGATCAAGCATTGAATTCCAACGCATCCTCGGCGATCCTATCCATGAAAGCGTCCAACAAGGCCCGCGGGCGTCGCAAGCAGTCAGTAGACATGTTACGGAAAGCAACGTCGGCCTCCACCTCGGGCGAGACGTCGTTCTCGACTGGTCAAACATGGGACCCGAGGGAAACTGTGAGAGAAACTGGATGCCATTATCGAGCGCCACAGGGCCCAAAACGTGGTTTGCTATGTCTTTGGCTGTGGTTGAGGAATGCGCTTAGTGTCTGGAACCGATGGTGTCAACTCTACCGCAGCGCCACCTGAGTATTCAGCTCGGGCTGTTGTCAAGATTTCCGAGTCTGAAGGATCTTTTTGTGTCTTTGCTACGTAATATGCGCCGAGTCTTCCTGTTGAACGAGATGCCATGATGTTGACTAAGTGGCTGTCGATATAAGCAAGCCATCCAGGGGCGACTTGTACCTGCGCAAGCCTCGGCCTTTCGTGGTAAATCGGTAACTCTATTTTCGGCATCTGGTATCTCTCAAGTGTCGATTTGCTCCTCCTTGGTGGTAATCTTTCGTATAGCATATGCAACCTCTATCGCTTACACGAGCAGCACTACAGGCCATCGATCAAGTTGGATGCTTTCATCAACATGCACTAAGCTCCAATTCCATGCGGAAACTTCTCTTTCAAAGGGTTTAGAGACGTACTGGAGCCGCATAAGACGCCATAGCCGGTCATTATCTCACTCGTCGCCTGCTGACATCAACCCGTGCGTCAACAATGGAGAAATATTCTCCGGTGGCGCCATGGCATCTCATCAGACACAATAAGAACTAGACGCGCAAATTAAGTGAATCCGAGACTTTAGCCTACAAGAAGGCTGATGCTCTGCTGACCCAGCAGACACACATTCGCCCTCGCTCTGGACCAAGCTTCAAGCCATGGGCCAGAACCTTGACTTGATTTCAAGTTCGGTTGTTCCTGGCCCTGACTTGAACTGACCAAGATCCCCGACACTAGTGAAGCCATCGCCAGTAGCTCTCGATCGAGCCTGGTGCTGGAATTTGCCTACGTAGGCTCCATTCCAACACTCCTCTGCTGTGTCTCAGATGGCGCCCGGCCTCCTGGTTCCGTCCAAGATATTTTCCGGGCTGACTCGGATCCCGAGACTTGTATGCGCAATAGACCCATTTTCCGGGCGGCCTCTCTGTGGAATCGATTGTCATGTCATTGCATTGTCTGCATGAGGTTGCGGCCACTCTAACAACACAGCCCAGATGCCTATTGTCAGTTCAACACCACTCTAGCTCAACTCAGCCGCCATTGGAAGGGACGATCTCTGCCTCGTCGATTCGTCTGGGTCAAGTGAGATTTCAATGACGTTGAGTGGTACAGACAACAAACAACCAGGCACCGTGCGACTGTTCAATAGCTAGCAGGTGAAGGAAAACTCGGCCGGTCAAGCATTGGATACTCATCTAAAACTACATACATCGAAAGGTAAGACTTAGTGAGCGCCTTATAATAATGAATAAATACTTATTATAACGTTAGCCTAACTTCTAAGTATTATAGACTAAGTCAAAAAGAAGTATGACCGAGCAGGGAGTTATGAGTGTCAGTTGTGTTTGTCTTCACCCGCGTGAATTGGCTGTACAACTGGCTCGTGATGCGTTTGGTGGAACGCGCCTTCTCTAGAGAGAGTCACTTGCGGGGTCATGCAGCCCTACCCGCAAGCCAAAAAAAAAATCGGGAGCAGAAGAGGAAGGCACCTCGTGGGGTATCGCAAGATGGCATCAAAACATCAGCATCACAAGAAAAATCTTTTATAAATCAACCAAAAAGGTCTCGGAGGGAGTCGAACCCTCGCTGGCGGAATCAGAATCCGCAGTCATAACCGTTAGACCACGAAACCAATTGCTTTCAAGTTGATATCTGCACAACCAAAATGGGCTTTATAAGGGCTTGAAACAATGTTTCTTCTACTTGGCACAGCACAGAGCTTGTAGATTTATCTTTGAGCCGACCAGAATACCAGGGACTGGTTTGTCCCTTTTATAATGTGGTGCATCTCATAAAAGCGTGGTTGTTGGCTGTTTATAAAAACTCTGGCGGGTCGCATCAGCGTTGACAGTATACCCTAACCCTGCTCCGTGCTCTGACAGCGAAACTGCCAATGACTTCTATTCTTCCTGTCATTCAAGCGTGGCTTTAATCAAATCTATCATATGTCGTGGAGTTTGTTTTGGTCAAGTGATATTGCTGCTGTAAGTCTTGCCATTATTGGTAAACCACGCTTGTGGTTGAGGTCGTTGAGCAATAGAACATCTCTCCTCACTTTGTAGATTACAGCTATAGCTAAGACAGAACCCTGCATGTCAACAAAGCCCTTGATAGCTTCGCCTCAATCTTTATGCTCGACATAATCCTTGAAAGGCAGCTCACAGCCACCCCACATCGCAATGCTCACCTGATCGAGCACGACCCCAGCAAGCTGGTGAAGGAAAACATCGCCGGCCTGCTCGTTTTAACTTACCTAAAACCTAGGTAAGGAATTTATAAAGCTTTTAAGATATTTATTATAAAGTTAACCTAACTTTAAGTATTCTTATAGTAAGATTTATTATAGCTTAGCTAACCTTGGGAGATTTTAAGATTATAGTGAAATCTAACTGAGCGGCTATGTTTTCCTTCACCTGCTTGCCCAGGCCCACGAGTTCTCTCCACATATTCCAGAAACAAATGCGTCCTTTTTTCAATCTGTTCCCCGGATCCAAGCCACCGCCACCGAGCTCCTAAACATGCTGCCTGGCCGTCCCCGTGTGGGTCCAAACCCCCGAGCCGGTGGCCGTTCTCATTCGCCGGTGCCCGGCCGGCCGGCCGGCCTACGGGGTTCCCGGCCGCATCCGCGATGCTCACATGAGCAGGCCCAACGAGGCGGAGGTGCATCGCGAGCCGGCCTAAGCGGTCCGATGACGGCGTCGTGCGTTGCGCTCTCCAATGAACCAGGCACCCTTGTTTTGGGGCTGATGGACGACTTCTTGGCAACCAGCCTTTTCATAAGAGAGGCCCGACCCGCTCCGTCATTCTGAACGTTTCTGTCTTGTTAAGAAGCATTTATCGCTTCTCGCTCTCTCTGCTTACTTCCGCATTTCCGCCCGTGGTCAATCCATGTTTCCAGAGTTCTCGGCCTCGTTCAAGAGGGTGGCCGTCCTTCTCAAGTCCCGCAAGACTACGCTGTCCGTCTCGGGCGGCGGCGCACAACCGCCTTGATGGGGCTGGTACATCATGGCCGGGATCTCTTCAACTATGATCAGAAAGTCTGTTCTAGACAAGTCTTGATCACGGCCCAAGACACCCCTTCCAACATTGAGTACGATGAGTACGT
This sequence comes from Fusarium cicatricum, assembly GCA_021730345.1. Lineage (NCBI taxonomy): Eukaryota > Fungi > Ascomycota > Sordariomycetes > Hypocreales > Nectriaceae > Fusarium > Fusarium cicatricum. The sequence goes on along the minus strand of JAJODA010000046.1, from coordinate 5,026 downwards.
TGTCTACAAGCGACCTGGGGAGCCTGGCCCAGCGGCGCTGAAGGATCGAATGGTAGACCATGATGAGCACATTGCCCATCATTTTACCCGTGATGACTCTTCGGGCACTGCATTGTTTGACCTGGCCTTCCGTCAGGGGTTTCTGCTGGATCGCCATGTATGTATCTACCCCTGAATCGAGGCTTCCGGTAAGCTGATCTATTACAGGGCAGTTTCCGCAAACCGGCTCAAGATGAGGCGCCATGCGCGGGGATGGAGGGCCGAATCCGTAGGGTGTAAGTCGGATTCTGCAAGTTTCCAAGATTTATGAGCACTAACTTGGCACAGCATCTGCTTCAAGCGCAAAACCATCTACGACGGTGGCCGGGATATCCTCAGCATGACGGTCGATGACCTGGCAGCCATGAAGCTGCATCCTGCTACGCTGCAGTATTCCACCCGTACAACAACAGAGTCAAGGTTCTGGTCCAAGGATAGATCTCAGCTGAGTGCGTTCATCCCGAGCGGCTTCACGGTGAAAACAGCTGACAGGTGATAGGCATCATTCTCGCATTCTCAGAGATGCCCACCACGCCGTGTGACTTTCTGTCCATGACGTACAATGTCGACGAGCGCACTGCAACCATATTAGTTCGTCAGTCGTGGGAACCGAGAAGACACAATCTCGACGATCTCGATGAATACGACCATCGTCTCGAGTGCTGCAAGACGCACTGGGCGCACCCGCTGATGATGCCCGTCGTGCTACTCCAGGTGCAGTTCATGCGATGCGAGGAGGCCGTCATCGAGAACAACGCAAGCGTGGCATCCCTGGAAGACGACGTCAGCAGCATCTCGGGCTTCGATCCGGACTCGTCCAACAGGCGTCTGAGCCGCACCTTTAGCAACGGCAAGGACGGCAGCAGAGTTGCCTGGGGCCCCATGACCATGACCAAGCTCATGAAGAGGGCCCACGAGGTTCTCAGAGATACCATCAAGCTGCTCGACACGATCCGTTGGATGGAGCGTGCCATCAAGGTCCTGATCCTCGCCGGTGACGAGCTTACCGAGCGTCTGGGGAGTTGTGGACAGTTCGGTCAAGATCTCAGCATGCTCAGCCCTGTCTTTGCTGATCCGGATCGAGGGCCTGCTCCCGTCAGTCCTGTCCTCCCGCCCAGAGACCTACCAAAGGTTCGTTTGCCTGAACAGGAGGCGGATGGCGATTCACTTGCACAGCATTGGCACGAGATCCGACAGTATCTTGACGGATTACTGAGACTCTGCATGGGCCTTGAAACAGATAGACGCATGTCAGAGGCTAGATGCCGTGCCCAAATCGACATGGTAAGTGTTGAGCTATAGTCAGTAGTGCATCCATCTGCTTACACGCCATAGATCTACAGTAAGATGGCCCAGGAAGACAACATTCTCAACGCCCGCATGGCCGTCGCTTCCTCACGCGACAGCTCCTCGATGAAAGCCCTCGCCGTCATCACCGCCATCTTCCTCCCAGGCGAGTTTATAGGGACGTTGTTCGGAATGTCCATGTTTGACTGGCTTGGGCCGGACGAACCGGACTCGGGAGACGGCAAGGACCCGGGGAAGGCACCGGGCGAAGCAGGAAAGGCCAACCGCTTCGGCGAGAACTTTTGGTACTATTGGGCAACGGCGATCCCCCTGACGCTGCTGATCCTCTTTGTCTGGCGCGCGTGGTGGGTTACGCAGGACCGGTACTTTCGGCGGCATCTCTCCCAGGAGCTTAGCGAGGAGCGGTACTGGACGGCCGATGGGAAGCCGCGGCAGCTGGAGCGGAGTTTTATCTGGGACTTTTTCTACCTCTCTGCAAGGCGCGATGAGAAGCCCCGGGCGACCGAGGAACTGGCCGAGCTGGAGACTATCGACTCAGGGGCCAAAGATGTCTACGATAACGGCCTGGCGAGTGTGAGGCCGAGACAGATCTTTCACCAGAGATCTACGGCTGTGGCTTGTAGGTATTAAAAAAGACAGGAATCCCCGGACGTAGCACTCTATAAACACAATGGCTGGCTCTCAGATTCGTGAGTACTGCTCCTCTCCCTGCCAGAACTAATAACATCTAACAAGCACTGCCAGTGGTACCAGATTCACAACCTTCGGACGTGGACCCAGACAACATCGACCCCAAACTACTCTCACAAGACGATGGTCTTGGGTCAGGACAGTCATCCTCAACGCCCACTAGTGACCAAAAGACAACAAGAAGCCCAAGATCAGACACCCGGAGGCTTACGAATCCTTCTTCACTCTTGACGACGACGATGATCCAGATTGCCGGTACATGGAATGCCTATAGGAGGCGGTAGAGAGTGTCCCGCTGGGGTTCATGGATCGGTGAGGGAATAAGGCGAATCAGCACTTCTAGTACTATACCCCATGCGTTCAGCTCATCGGCCTGCTTCTCTTGTCGTCTATTCACAATCTGCATTTGGCCATGAACTCCGGTTCACTCTGCTCCAACCCAGGTAGAGCAGGACAGCCCAGCCAAGAAAGGACAGACGTCTGTTAAAGAATGTCTTATTGACCCCGTCTCGAGAGTGTCTTCTTTTGTACTCAAGTCCCTCAGACTGAAAAGCAGTCAACTGCGGTCGCGTCTGGCGATCATATTGCACCCGTCGTGGATGAGGCTACTGATGATGATGGTTTGGCGTCTGAAAACCCGGTTGTCGCGGGTACGAATGAGAACGGATAAGACGTGTCTAAAGAAAACCCGCTTATCGCGGATATAAATGAGAATGAATAAGACGTGTCTAAGTGAGGTGGAGGTTTTAGGTAACCTTAGATAAGTATCCACTGCTTACTACCTTGGGGTGTGGTTGTGTGAGGAAGGGTTTTGCTTTCCAGATGGCTATATCAAACAGCCCTAGAGACTGACACTCTACTGTCCTTCAGAAACTTGATCACTTTTCTTGGTCTCCTCCTCCTCCTCCTCCTCTCTTCCGCTCTTGTCAGCCTCCTTCTTTCTCTCCACCTCCTTCAACGACACCTTGATCTCATCGATCCCCTTCTTCAGCTTGTCAAGCCGTGCGTCCAGCGCGATACACCTGTCGCACTTGCGCTGCAGCTTCCGCGATGTCAACGCGTGAGGCTCCTGGATCACACAGTCGTGGCTGACCTTTCCGGCGCGAAAGTCGTCTGCCATGTGGCATGGCTTGACCATGAGGCCCCAGCGGATGTGGGTACAGGTAAAGACGGCGCGAGCGTACTTGCACATGTTTGGCTATAGTATGAGTTTGCTGTGTATGAGGTGGAATAGCTTATCCTTGATTGACGGTCCAGAGCAGCTTGGCCCTTGTATATCAATCTCGAACACATGTCACCTGCATCTTGTTCTTGTAAACTCCATGTACTCTCATGCTGCAGCACCAATAAGGCAGTGAACAAAGGTGTTTGTCCATCAAGGCTTTCATATTAGTTCAAGAACAATACCCCTATTCACCCAGTAAGCCACTGTTCAACACCTCCTCAAAGTCCTTGGCCCAAGACACCTTTCCGCCAGTATCCCGCTCACCAACATGCGGAACAGAGACTCCCACCCTCCGCAACGTCTTTAATAAAGACGACTCCTCATCATCAGAAATGACAACTCCCCCAGCGAGCAGACACTCGATATCCGTCGTCGAGTCCCCAAAGTAAACCATCTTGCCATCTCTGCTGTTCTTGACCACATGTTCCAGGGCCTTGCGCTTCTCGCAAGCATTCGTCATCCGCCCTTTCAGAAACTCTGGCCCTGTGATGGATCCGTCCATGCAGGCCTCATTGGCAATGACCTCGAGCGAGTGTGGACGGAGCGCTCCGCGGATAAAGGCGCGAGACCAATTCACTGAAACGACGCTTACACTCCATCCCCTTTCCGTTGCCCGGCTCATCACCTCGGGAAATCCCTTTCTGATCTTTATCCTCCCCGCCTTGACCGCGTCGGCTCCAGCTTGAGACAAGGCTTGCTCGTCCAATCCGGCAAAGATGCCTGACTCTGCGACACGGGCCAGAGAAGCCTCCTCGACGTCTTTCATGCCCGACAGGAACTGGAACTCGTCTGCTATGCACTTCCGCGTATCTTCACGAGACGGATGGTTGTCCTTGTAATGCCGGTAATCATCCACGTAGGATTGAACCACTTGGTCCCATGATGCCTGAAGGTCTTCGCCACGGATATTCCTTTGCATCTCGATGGCGGAGCGTGCGAGCTCTCCAATTGTGTCTTGCTGGGTGATTGTCCCGTCAAAGTCAAAGATGAGATGCATTGTTGTATTAGAGACGGGATCAAGTATGGTGTTGAAGTTCAGCCTGTCATGAGCGGTGCTTATTTGGATAACCAGTGGCAGAAGAATGAGATAGACAAGTGCAATCATCGAGATCGAGATGAGATAAGTCGACCGCACAAGGATACTTTCAAGTCAACCACCTGATCAAGCCTCTACAAAGCGCCTCGCCAACTTGGGAGCTGTGATTGCGGGGAAGCCCATTACGTAGTTGCGTGCTCCAAAGAGAGCGAGTGGATCATGACGGTAATAGCTTGGCCAAGCCTCGGGCTCATGATACCGTATACAGTCAGCCATCACAAGTCTTCATACACCCCCACTTTTACCACTATCAGCAGATTTATCTCGCATAACTTCAATCGGTAATTATATAAGGGAAAAGAGGTTAATTAATAAGATAAATATACTATTAGAAAGCCCTAATCGCGGCAATTAATATTTTATATACTAACTATATATATAGATTATAGTTTTAACCCGATACTTAAAGGAGTTAATTAGCTTTATAATATTAGCTTAGTTAAGCTCTTTCTAAGTAAGATTAATATAATATATTAATTTAAGCTAGCCCTTAATTATATTCTTTAAATCGACTATATAAGGAAATATCTTCTTAAGCTTAGCCTTAAGAAGGCTCTAAATATTCTTAATAAGGTTTAAATTAAGTAAATTTAATAGCTAATTAAGATACTTAATAATATACTCTTCTAGCTACCTTCTAATTAACTTAGTAATATAAATATTAATAT
>JAJODA010000045.1:0-71162 GCA_021730345.1 Fusarium cicatricum | reverse complement strand
CAGACCTATATAGGTCTGGTTCTCGGCCATCCTGGGCTCTCTCCAGTCATTTGTCTCTTCATGGGCAAAGTTGAGAGTGCGGATTGATGGGCAGGAGGCGTTTTCTCCCCTGCTAGCAAGGACGACATTAAGCGTAGCCGAGGAGAAGATGACGACGAGCGGGCTGACCCAGAGGTAAACGGCGAGGAACATGAGAAACCAGGCTTTTTTCCAGGCTTCCTTGTTGAGGATCTCCATTGGGTTATGCATAGATCCAAAGAGGGCGTCGACTGCTTCGACGGAGAAGCTCCTCTGTCCCACAGCCCTCCAGGCGCCCTGCTGCTGAGCCATGAAGACAGCGACGACAAAGCCCGCCTTTGCGGTGAAGGAAATGAACTGGCCCAAGCGTAGCCACCATTGTTGATCTTTGGCTTCTCTGCCGTCGAGGTGGTCGTAGAGAAAGTGGTGTCCAAAGGCAGCGCCAGTCCCGACAATGAAGCTAAGTACTATAGCCCACTGGCTATTGGACAATTTCTTCAGCAGAGGCTCCGATCGACGGGTTGGATTGTCTGTGGCAGTGTGAAAGACACCCAGGCCTGGCGGGCCTGGATGTCTCTCTGTGTTGTTGTCGTGGTTGGAGCCAATTAGCCCCATGAAGCTCTCGTGTCTGTTGCGGAATACCGGTGAATTCGGACTCATGGGGTCGACTAACGGGGATTGCAACCGCGAGCCTGCTTCTGATGAGTGAATCGGCGATGGAGGTGGCAAAGCCTGTGATCCTGCGCCCGGGGGGGTTCCTGGAGGGCTTATTGATGAGGAACCGTTGGGTGGTTTGGGCTTGCCGTGGGGATGTGAGGATTCTAGCTCCATCTTGAACGGCTGTTGGAACTGCTCTTTCGTGGGGCAGTGTCCAGGAGAGAAGAGTAAAGCTCTGGGGCGTTTGACATTTTGAAGGCGAACTTCGGCCCAGTTTATAAGAAAATGACCCTTGAATCCATAAGCAACCCCGTTTTGTTTCAGCCCATCGGTTACTCCCTCTAGCTAAGGATCAGCCGAAAGCCAAGCTGCATGTCAGATTCTGGATTCGCTCTGATGCCAATCAGCTGGCGTTTCTATCCCGAGTCCCCGTCAGCTCCGTCAGCAATGCCACTATCAGGCGGGTCCTGCGATGCCCATTTTGGCCTAAAATAAACAACACCCCTGCTCAAGGACAATAAGGCTGTGCCACATGCTTGACGCTGGCAGGGCAGAAGGAGATTAAGGCCCTAGCCCCATGCAAGACGAAAACAATCCTGTCATACAAGCTGCGGTCGGTAAGCTTTGGCTTTGGGATAGCCAATCGCTCTTTTTGGACAGTTATCCGGTGGGTGAGCTTTGGGGCCATAGAAGAGCATTTGCACTTCTTTGAGGATCACTCGAGAAATCATCATTTTGGTGCAGCCCTGCCTGTGCTGACGCCCCCAGTTTCGGTAACTATCGGCTCTTCTCTGAGGCATATTTTGGGGACGAAAGGCTTTCTAGTTGTTGATCAGGGTCTCCCAAACAAAAGGCCAGGGACAACCAAGGGCGCATAAAGTGGATAACAAAAGCTTGAGACTTTTAAGGTTTTCAGACTTGACTGGCCACTAAACCTTTTTACATATATTATCAATCTATACTTGTAGGATTCTAAGAGTTCAAGGATCATCGACGCTCGTCCATCTCCCTTCGCAGCCTGATGAACTGGGTACGATCAACACCTGGCCTTTCGCCACACCACGGATGAAGAGGGGTTCCAAGACACTGCAACCACATGACTGTCACACATGCAGGCTGGTTGTCACCTTGTATTTGGCATTTGTAATCTATAAATACGCTACATCCCAGCGAAAACAATACAATGGTACCCAGTTTGCCAGTCATCTCTGCGAGATGCTCTCGGGTAGGCTTATTAAACAAGCTTAACAGTAACAGAAATAAAAGATGGAACGGATAATTCGACACATCTATCTGCCTGCGTGTCAGGTGGTTCACGTCTACGAAAGATAGAGGGGCCCCAACGATCAAATCATTGAAATTGTTATTAAAAAAAGGTATGAGATTCGCAAGTGTTCTGGAGAAATTCTATGTCTTTGAGGTAGTTCCACTGTGGATACAGGCTCTATCCTGCGCAAGGGAATTATAACGTTTCAGAAGATCTGTTTTCGCCAGATCTCCCTGGTGTGAATACTGGAAGTGAGCGGCCAGGGCATTTCCCTGAATCACAACATCTGCAGACTGGGATTAGTCAAAGAAAACAGGCAAGCTCGCACGGGGACCTTGACTTACTGCGACGCTGCTTCTGGGGGAAATAGAAAACCAGCAGATCCTCATCGCCTTTACCTTTGGGCCAGTTCTCGGGATCGGTATCCACGATATCGTCGCCCGAGACGCACATAAAGTTGATCCTGATGCGGTCTCCATACATGACCCACGGCTTCTCAAACTTGTACAGATCCAGAGCGTCGTTCTCGATGTTCTCGAGCAGAGAGTAGTGCATCTGCGCAGCAATGGCCCAGTTCTTGTAGCTGTCGCCCCAGACCTCGTACTTGAGGAAGGAGACTGGAGTCTGGGTCATCATGGTCTCATCTGCCACCCTCAGCCACCTGTGGTTCGGGTACGCCGGCGGTTTCTTATCGAGGGCCCATTTGAAATCCTTGGGGCCGTCCCAGAAGCCGTGCTGCGAGGGTTTCCAGTAGTCGGTGCTGTTCATCACGTAGCTGGGCTGCTGCGGCTCGGGGAAGTATGGGTGAAGGGCGCCCATGCGGTAGTGCATGAAGCCTAGCGGGGGGTTGTTGATGATATTCCCGGAGACAAGGAAGGCATCGTGATTCTCGATCTTGTGGGTGACCATGTTGGGGATAGCATCGTCGTCGATCCAAAGCTACAAGAGGGTCAGTTAGCATATGCCTGCGTGCCGATGCCCGTGCGAGACAAAACAACGTACAACATCGTCGTCAATCTTGACATAGTATTTGCCGCGCTCCAGGTGACGCCAAGCCTTCCAGTACGAGTATGTTGCCAGGCGGCCTTCGGGGATGACCTTTCGATGTCTCGCCGGGTTGTTGGCAATGATCTCGTCGAGGTAGGCGAGATCATCCCTGTTCTGGGTGTTGACAATCCAGAGGACCTCATCGAGCCAACCGCCATTGTCGACCAGATTTCGCTGCAAAAGAATTGTGTTAGTACAGCCCTGCCTGGTCTTGAAGGCGATAACGCTCGCATACCGACCTCGAGGTAGCATCGCATGCTCTGTACCCTGCTCTTGCGCCCATAGAAAATCAATCCGCTAACAATGACACCAGCAGGTTTGACAAGGGGTTTCCGCGCGGGGGCCTTGGTCAGGCCCGTGGACTCGGCGACTTCCCATGGGCTCGGGAGACGAGAAGAGAGCTGTGATTGGAGAAGGAAGCCAATCAAGGCCAGACAGCAGCAGACGATGGCAGCAATCCGCAACGTCTTTTGCCTGTTCTGCATCCGTAGAAGAACCCCCATCTTGCAGAATGGTTGTAGATGTGAAAGAGAATGGATTAGAGACGGGGGCCCCTCGTTTGGAAGGGGGCAGCATCTTATCTTTAATGTGCCGGTATCAGACAGAATTCAGGGGTAAAATAACGATCGAGCCGTTAGACTCGAAAAAAAGGATAAAAAGGCGTAAAGTGGCTGGCTACTGTTGGTTATTAGTCGCTAGTTCGAGACATTATCGGACACTATTGGAATTTAGTGTTGGTCGAGGCCCCTCCCTTTTGTTCCGTATTTTGTCCACTTGGAATTTGGTGATAAGATGCGATCCTGGCCCGTGCTGCGGCGATCAAAAATATACGAGACTACCTGACAGTCTGGGTTTCTACCCCCCCTGCGCCTTCAAGATCGTACATGAACTAATAAAAAGAATGCAGGCTGATAGATATTACTTTAAATACATTAGTTCAAGTCAGATTGACCTATAGGAGAAGGGTTTGAATTTAAGGCTAAAGTTCAAAATGATCATCACGGTATGGGTCGACCTTGCCGCAGAATCCTACACAATTTATGTACAACAGTCAACCAACGGCCAGCAGTCAGTCAGCTTACTCTGCAGGTCAGCTCATAATGTGGAAGCCCCATGGAAAGAATGCGACTCTGACCAGGAAACACTGATCCACGCTTCGTGTCTCATTCTGCACGGCCATACATGCAGATCAGATGTTCGTTGAAAGAGCCTCGGTAGCACCAGCCTCAGGGGTCGATGCGGGCAAGACTGCTTTTACGGGCATTACCGAGAACAGCTGGTGGAGGGGAAGTATGACATAATTTAGAGGTTTGTACATCACTCCCAGCTTCGAATGAGTTTGATCGTTGAGCTTCTTCTGGTCCAGTGATGTCGTCGTCCCGCCTTTAGCTGGCGAACTCCGAGAACCTCTCTGTTTTAGGGAGACTATGCAAGTGGTAAAGATCTGGCATGGGACTAGCTGTAAGTTTCTTATAATTATTTTTCCGTCGTTCTTGATTCACAGCATGGCAAGTTTACTCCTCTGCGGCAAAATTTAACTGCGTTCCTTGAAGCTCTTATCTCATGCCGTTCGCCAGCTCGAGGCGCATACCCAGGTTATACTTACGCTGCAAACAGTCAAATTGAAGGTCGTATTGCTCGAAGGAGTCACACGGAAAGAAACTGCGTTTGACACTCTCACCATGAATCCTAAGACCAAAGGACTAGTAGAAGCGCCTGTCACAAACCATGTCTAGGGAGATAAAGACGCCAACGTCATCCAAGGAAAGAGAAATGGGCTACTTATTCTACTCCACGGGCAAGTGGTTTCTTTCATTTAAAGACTTCCTCGGCTGACAGAAGAGAAAGAGGTCCTGGGACTGGCAAGACACCTACGGCTGAAGGGTATATGTGTGGGCTCCTCCGAGTTACGATGTACCATGCTCAATGCTCTCTCAAAGGCAAGGTGCTTCCATAATAACAAAGAATACAGTTTTCTTCCCAATTTAAGCATCATAACCTCATGCTCACACATTAACTTCTCGTCTATGAGCACTGTAATCGGCAAGATAATTGACTTCACCTATCATGCTGCAGATCCAATTTAAATCGATATCATCCCAACGACCACGTCCTACTGGTCATCCATGATCTGTGCCTCAGCTACTACCTTGCCACGCAAACTCCTCCGCATGTTGCTCAGTCTTCGAAGCCACTCTTTCGTCGACTCCGAGTTGAGTCTTGCTCTGCCGCCCCGAAGAAGCAATCCGGCTCGCCTCGGTCCACTCCATGGCTTGTGGGTTCCGGAACTCTCGCAAAGCGGGTTAGACTCAGTGAGTCTGAGACGATCTTGATGTCGACCAACCAGCAACCATTGATAAACAAGGCGATCTCGTTTGGCTATTTCGAATGCGGACCGATGACCTCGAGTAGGGCTAGAGTAGGCGAGTCTTGCACCGCAGCGGACCAAGAACTTGACCGCTTGGAGCCGCCCGTGCTCGCACGCTGCCATGAGAGCAGTTCCGCTTTCACACCCCTCCAACTCGATATCTGCCCCTATTGAGATAAGGTTTTCTAATGTTTTGACGCAATCGTGCCAGGCTGCCACGCAGAGTGGACTCAAACCGTTCGACGGATGGATGTTCAAGATACGTTGCATTGTACCCTTGCCCAGGGCGCGAAGAAGAAGGTGAAACTGCCTGCCAGAGAGTGACCAGCACATCTCAAGCGTAGCCACTTCCTTCCAGTTGATCGGCGGAGTCGAGTCAAGTGGTAACGCGTGGCTGAGCAATAGTCCTCTAGCATGTTTCATGGGCAAGATGATATGCATAGGCGCTTCTCCGAAACTGTTAGGTTTGTTGAGATCCAGACCGAGACTTAGAAGGCGGAAGAAGAGTTCCCAAGTTTCACTGAACCCTTGCGTGAGCAACATTCTTGCGCAATCCGTCAAGATAGTGCTGCCCGAGACGCGAGTGGCGTGCGGGTCTGCACCCCATCTGAGGAGATTCCTAGCGAGGTGATAGTGGCCGTGTAATACCGCAATCATCAGAGGGGTCTCAGCCCTGTCATTGCGTGCATCTATGAATGCCCCATACTTCAAAAGCAGGCCAGCGGCTATGCAATTGCTCCATACAGCGTAATGAAGTGGCGTGTTTCCTTCAAAAGAGATTGTGTCAACTCGGGCACCGTTTTTGATAAGGAGGTCCGTAGAAACGGGGTCGTAACCACTGGCTCGATATAGAGGCGTAAAGCCCGATGCGTCCCGTTGATTCAGTACAAAAGACAAAATATCATCAACCGACGTTGACCGTCCTTTGTTTGCAGGATCAAAAAGCTCCCTATTAAACTAGATCAGTAACTTCTCCTTTTCAGTCCTGGGATTACTCTCACCTGTAGCGTGTTTCTTGATCTCTGATATGGTCTATCAGCACCTGCACGAAAGCGGGGTTTCTGTGCTTCAACGCACGATGCAAAGGAGTTTCTGTGTAGTCCGTGAATATGTTTCCTCCTTCCTCTAGGTATCGTGAAAGTATAATCGGCAGAACTTCATTCAATTCACGAAACGTTGCCGCTACCCATGGCAGCCTTTGTGGACCAGATGGTGAATGTTTCCAGTGACGTGGACACGTAGCTACGTCTGTTCGGGCTCCGTTTTGGAGAAACCACTCGACAACTTGAGGATTTTGATGATAGACAGCACAGTAAAGTGGTGTACACGTTGGGCAATCCATCTTACCATTCACAGAGCATCCGCTGGCCAACATCTCTTGGCAATCTCGAAGATTCCCACGACTAATGGCCTCCTGGAGCTTCTTCATTGGCGTCGTGAAACGGAGACGGGTCTTGATGGTGGGTCGATCGTACCTTGAGCGACTTAGTGGGGGTATTTGTTTATACCGTACCGGTAGGTCCTCAGATGAACCTTCTGAGTGACCTGAGCTGTAACTGTAGTCGCTTCCAGCCGGAGTCGACTCTTCCGAATCGTCAGACTTTATGCTGACAGCTTTTGGCACACTAAGCAACCCAAGTCTGCAATCTACAGACCCATGTTTGTCAGTAGTTGCTTTATTATACTGTATCAGTCACTCGGGTTACTATACTTTCCTTCTGACAAGGCATCAGCATCCAGGTCGGCTCCTCTCTTGTGCAGAAGTCTCATTACTGCGTAAAAGCCAGGGTGGACGGCAAACTGCATTGCTGTCCAGCCCCCCTCGGCAGCCTCATTGACATCCTGGATCAGATCTTCATCGAGCAAAAAATCCACCACCCTCTCATGGCATTGAAGTGCCGCAAGGTGCAACGCGTTGCAGCCTTTGAGACACTCACCAGATAGAAACGGTTCGAGCTTCCGGAGCCGATTTTGCGGAAACCTTTGCGCTTCAATGAGTAAGGTGAGATCGAATTTTCTATCCCATTGGATAACTTGTCGTAGCGGTTTTGTCTGTTCTAGCCTTCGAACACTGGTTAGGAAGTCGACATTTCCTTGGATTACCGCATACGTCACCGCATCGCATCCTTCATTATCCAGCAATGTGGGATCCGCACCAAGATCTAGAATTAATTTGGCAGTCTCAAAACTTCGGCCTTCCAAGTGAAAGTTGAGGGCAGGTATGCCAGATGCGGTGAGCAGATTTGGATCGGCACCAGCGGCTATGAGAAGTTGAAGTTTGTCGGATTCTGTGGAGAATTCAGTCTGGCTTTCTGGAAGAGAATCAAGTTCGTCGGATTCTGTGGAGAAGTGATCCTGGACTCCTAGGAGATGAATCAAACCCAATCCCCCGTTCTCCATATTCAGAGCGTTGAGTGAGGAGCTGTCGACCGCGTTGAGCAGAACTCGTAACATTTCCGTAGATCCACGGGTTTCAGGCATACAAACGATTTCCAAAGCAGAGAGACACTCAATTCTTTGCCAGGGACTCACTCCCATTCCAAGCAGACACATTGCCGACTCTGCATCAGATGCCCTTACCAAATCATGGAGAACCCTGACCAGAGCCTGCGAGAGGACTGCATCATTCCGGTATTCTGTAAGATGAAACAGCTTCTGGAGAGCATGAATGAGAACTCCAGGCCGTACCCTATAGTTAGGATGATTAATGACCAACTCCTGTATGAACACCAAAATTGATGTAGTCTTTCTTGCTTTTTCGTGTGCAGTGACAATTCCGAGCTGCATGAGCCTAGAAACTGCTGCTTCCAACCATCTAACGCTGGGTTTGCGCGAATACATTTGGCCCTTCTTGACGCTTGAACAAAATTGCTCCCAGCACGTGGGACTGTCCGAAGTGATATCCAAAGCATCGGATGGAATCAGTTCGTCAAGAACCGGGAGAAACTTGGAGAAGTACTTGAGATCCCGGTTGTCCCCTAATTCAGAATGTATCCTTGCGACAAAGGCTTCGAGTGGTCGTTGTCCGAATTGATCCTTGGCCGAGAGATCTGGGTAGGCCGACTTCAGTAGCTGGACACAACTCGTCGTCGAATTGTGGTTAAGGTGGTGTAGTGGCGTTGAGCCATCCTCGGCCAATCCTTGTGAGTCAACACCGCGAGCAATAAGTGCCTGAATCAGATCAGACGATCCCATACTCGCCGCTTTATATAGCAGAGGCTTTCCTTGGAACCACCAAGATGCTGGATCAGGATAGTGTGTAACGAGCAACGCTGCAGCACTCCCCCGATAATATGACAGGGTCAGTTCCCAGGGTCTCCACCCTTCGTAGTTCCGGGTCTCTAAGGCTTTCTGGATGTTCGGAGTTTTCTCGATCAAAAGTTGAAGTATCTGACATGAGCCAGCTTCGGATGCCAGATGCCAGATGCTGTTTCCATCCATGTTTCTGACTGACATTTGCTGTTCGTCGTGATCGATGAGAAGAAGTTGCAAGATGGAAGATTTCATGTCATGATCACATAGCCAGACAGGCAAGGTGCCCGAGAAATCCGAGATGAATTGATTGCATCCGTGACGTAGAAGAACGCCCATCGACGACGTAGCTAGGTGCTTAGCAGCGAGGTGAAGGAGCGTCTGACCGTTGCTGTCGACTCTTTTGTTCAAATCGAGGTCATGAGTTCCGACAATGAGTTTCAGTTCCTCAACATGGTCATACTTCACTGCAAAGGCTGCGGCTTTGAGTGGATCCTCAGTACCTCTATCAGCCGCTTTCAAAGTCGATTTATCGACGTGTCCCGAGTCATCACAAGCCTGAGAGGATATGAATGCGAATGCGATTTGATAGAGCTGCGCTGCATCATCTGATGTTGATGAGAGGTTCTTCAGAGACTCCAAGAAAGACATGAAGCGAGTTCTGGCTTTGCTTAGTTGCTTGAAACTTGGCAACTCCCCAAGACTCGTTGTTGTTCTCACAAACTTATCGATGTCCTCAGGTCTGAGGGTGATATCTGCTTCAACCAGGTTCCTGATGATGTCAAAATCTTGTAATTCCATACATATATCAAGTGCAGCCGAAAAGATGTCGAACCGGGCCAAATTGAATGGACGGGCCCCCTGTCTGACAAGAGTCTCGACTATCTGCGGCCGGAATTGGTCAAAGGCTTGAAGGTGATGACTCAGACAGTGGTCCGGCTTTTCAATGACTGAAACCTCTTCTGAGTAAGTAACGCGAGTTGAGGTGTTACGATCCGTTACCAGAACTTGATACTCGCCTGACTCTAACAATTCTGACAGGAAGGAATTTTTTTTCCTATGGACGAGTAGATCGGCTCCCGCAACGGCAAAGTGTAGGGGTGTACCGGATGGACACGTGCCATTGACTTCTGCTCCCTTACTGATGAGCATGGTGCAAACTTGAGTCAGGACAAGAGCGGCAGCCATATGCAAAGAAGTGAAACCCTTGTACAAGATCAAAGAACTGAAGTCAATGAAATGTTTTTTGTTTTCAAGCTGAGCATGGGAGGTAATTGCGTATCGAAGCGAGTGGTAGCCAGGTATCAACAACATGTGGCCGATCTCTAGCGCCCAAGAGAAAAAGATGCCCGTTTTCTCCGGGTTAAAGAGCCGGTTAGTCAACTTCAGAATACTGTCATCTGACCAATGACCGTTTCCATAGATTGGCCAAAGAAGTGCTGCGTATCGATGAAATGGGTGCTCCCCATTTCGTTGAGATATGTGGTCGAGGTCTGCTTTTGTTGCTGTGGGTTGATAAGACATATCATCAACGCATACCATGCGAAGGCATGTGATGGCTAGTGCCTTGGATGCATCTGATCGCGAGATATGATACTTCTCAAGGTTACTGCCAGATAAATGAGGTCCAAGGAGATATTCGGCAACCGAGAAATGAGAAAACTCGATGTAGCAGTCGTCTGCATCATACGCTCCACGTCGCCGCACCAGACTGCTGCAATGCTGTAGAATAGCGGTTTCATCAATCAATCCGTCACTGTCAAGAGTGACGGTTTCTTCATCGATTGAAACTGCCTCCTGAAGTTCCCAGATCGTAAGCGCGGGTTGTGCAACAGCAATGAACTGAAGGCAGCGTTGGACAAGTTGCCGAACGCTTTCGCTTTTGAGTTCAATACGCTCGAGAAGTCTTTGGTAGGTTCCATACAGAGTTGGCGGTAGGCTCTTCAAAGCCTCACGTCGTTCTTTATCTCTCGGTAGTTCGCAGAGATAGTCAAGTTGACAAGCCACCCACCGGAACCTATGCAATCGCGTTAGCAGGGTAGCTTACAAGAAAGCAGTGGTCAACGTACATTCCACCGTTGCCGTCTACTAATGCATGAAGAATTTCGTCTTTCAGTGCCATATTCCTCAGCCGTAGCTGCCTAGATTGAACCCGTTGCTCGATCTCAGCCTCGACATACACGCGCACGTCTTCCCTTTGAGCCTCGTTCTCGATGGACACGAAGGAATATTCGAGAGCGTCTCGTATCACTTGCTCGTCTCGGCTGAGAATGGCTAAACAAGCTTTTGAGGCTGGCTCATCCACAATACTAGCCAGTGTGGCTGAGACATCCTTGACATTGTCGGCACACTCGTCCACACCATCAACGACCATGTAGACCCTGTCAAAGCATGATACCATTTGATGAATCACGTCTTTCAACTTCCAAACTGTAGGGCCGCTGTGTATTCCTTGGAGGGGCTGGATCTCTTTGTGATAGGCTTCTAGCAACATGTATGCCTCTTGGTTCTGGCGCGCGAGCTGGGCTGCCATGGTTTGCAGGATGCTAATGGCCTGTTGCGTCATACCGTCTTTATAGCTGCAGAAGAAGAAGGCGATACCCGTCGTACTGGAACTGAGTCCAAGAACCTCAGAAGTTATAGCGCCCGCCAAGATGGTCTTTCCGGCGCCCGGGATACCGCTCAACCATAGCCTTGAGTTTGGTACGGCGAGCCATTGTTGAAAGTCTTCTCCGTCAAGAAGCCATAAACCTGTCTGAGGGTGTCTCAAACTTCGACTCTGGGCCAGAATTTGCTGGGGGTCTGTGACCATGAAATAGTTTAGAACACGCTGCCGTTGGTTGTCCAACTGGATGTTTGTCGTAATTTCTATATTCTCTTTCACATTGGCAGCCATGGAAGCGATATCCCCTTCAAGTTTTGCCTGGCGAGTCAAACACTGAAGAAGTACACCCATGGAGTCGGCAGTGAGGGCCAGAGTCATTGTTCGCTTATGACGGTCTAGGTCGTCCAAGAGTTCTTTTGTTTCCGTAGAACTGAAAGGCCATTTTAACGATCTCTTGACACGACGACTTGTCTTTCCGCTTTCAAAATCCGATTCTGTCTTGGCAAGAGACCTCTCTAGCCGCAAAAGCAGCTGGCGGCAAGAAATAACGTGATGCAAGCGGAGTACAGGCTGATCCGTGTCAAGCTCCAATACAGATGCTAGAAGGGATAGACGGTGAAGGACTCCAGCAAGGTCCTGAACCTCGGATGACAACAAGGAAGCATCCTCTTGGGCGTTTTTTACGGCTTTTGCAAACCGAAAAGATGCGCGGAATACTGCATCGGCTATGGTAATGAGCCCGGCGATGCTCCCTGAGATGGTCAGGGGATCAGCCATCAGGACGAGAAGGATGTAGTTGAATTTGCTGTGATAACTGATGATACGGAAGTTGAGTGCTAGCGGAGATGATGGAAAGCAGAAGAAGCCTCGCCACTTCAATCTCCTCCACAATATGCAGGCTATATCACGCAGAGCCTTGGCTGCGGATTGATTGGTGCGCGTTCACCCGCGCATTCTGCCAACAAGCTGCGCCATGTCAGCATAGCCTGATTTGAACATGGTCAGGCTGATACACGCTGGAGCAAGGTTGATAGCGAACAAACCAATGCTGGTGAGTATATTGCTACACACTGTTGTTCCTCATAGGCTCGCTTGCTCATGCCTACCAAACTCCTTTGTAATGATACAAGGTACGAAAAGTTGCGGGAGTATCTAAGCGAGACTGACCAAGCCCAGCTCCTGACGCCTTAACTTCAACATTTCACATCTCCCACTGTAGACTGTTTAGTGAAATAGCATACCTACTATTTACTTTGGCTCGCAGGGTTGACTTGACCACAGATTAGATCATGAATGGATCTAACGACGGTATCTATAGGGTAATCAGTGAGCTGATAACAGATATGCCTCAAGTTATTATCGCAATACTTCCGTCACATTTGAGGAGTCGATCCAATAAGGTAGCGGTGATTCTTCTGTCTAATATACGTATCAGTAGCTATTATTACTACACAATTAACTCTGTAACGTCTGCACTAATGCTCGTATATGTGTTATCGCAGGGTCGTGTGGAAACGGAAACAGAGGTGCTTTGTTATCGACACTCAGGAGATAACAACCGATATAACTCACCTTGTCTCGTGATGATATTCCAACTCAAAACGCAAATGCAAAACCGTAGCAAGTAATATGCTGCATCAGTAGATTTATATCAGAAGCTTGTTGTTCAGTATAATGAGCTAGTCACCTTTGAAGGTTAGTGTCGCAATAGATGTGGCATGATAAACCCTTCGGCAATTGGCCAAACGTTAAAACGAGATCACTTGTCTACTTCTAATTGCCGACGATGATCTTGAGTCTCGAACCACTAGAAGGGGCCCTTTGAGCTAATTAGCGGGCTTAGAGGTCGGCTATCCCGAGCTTGGTTGCCCGATATCGTGCCAAGCCGCCCGTGTTACGTGTTGTATTTACGGCGCAGCCAATCGTAACGCCAATAGCTTCCCCTAGCATCAGTGGGTTTGGCTACTGACGTCGGTCCAGATATTAAACTTTACCAATGCGATGTCTAATTATTTATCTGAAGGAGGCCCAGCACAGAAAGTTTTGAATACGAGTTTACTTGTAGGCCCCCCTTGGCAGTAACGTAGTACAAGTTGGCGCAGCCGCCGCATTACGAACGATTAAAAACATCTCGATACCTTTTTCACGCCATTTCTTTAATCATCCATCGGATATCCTTCAATTCTTTTATAAGCTGCCGGTACTGGTTACCATGGGCAGCACGTATCGACCGCTTCCGGACGCGCAGGAGAATGAACAAAGCCACCAAATTCCTGCACGCTTTGACAAAAACGAACCAGTAGAAAAATACACATCGAGGACATTCCCTAATTCCAACACAGAAAGTATGCCAAAATCAGAGCAAAACCCTCATTTTCGGGGTCTTCCAGCACGCCGGAGATCACAACTAAAGCTCTGGCTGAGTGTCATTGCAAAATGGCTTGTTACGGTTGTCTTTATTATCGTCATCTATGCCATCCTGATAGGATACTCTAGCTACGAGGTCATATCCGAGAAGACAAAGCGGCACTTTAATGCCTTGATCACGGGGTTCCTTATTGCGCTGGGCTTGACGACCATGAGCCAGCTGACGCACGCCGTGTCGGACTTGACGTGGTGGATTTTGAGTCGCAGGCCTCGATCACGAAGAAAGGTGAGACTCTCTACTCGTCATTCTCATTAAGGCCAGCTAGTTAACGCAGCATGTCTATGATCATAGGTCAACGCGATACTGAGCGCTCATAGTATGACCGAAGTCATCATTCTGGCCTTCAAGTCCAGCCGTCTGTCCATTCACGTCAGCGTGGCTGCCTGGATCGCCCTGTTTCTCGTACGTATCATGTCCACCCTCACGTCTCCAAACCACAGGACTCACTGTAAGAAATGAATTAGGGTTCTCAAATAGGATATGCCTCCATGGGACTGTGCTTTTCTGTAGAGAAAAGCGAGGATACGGCGCTCCTGGTGCCTGGAAATGTTTCTATCCCCGATCTCTCTACAGTCCAGACAGACAGGGTAATCAAGTCTTCCGACTCGATCAGAGCGAAGCAGTACGCAGCGAACAGGTCCGTCCTGACCCAGATACGTTTGATGCTATACGAAAGCAACTCTAACATACCCTCTTTAGCTACGGCACTGTATCTCTAGCATTGAACGTTGGTACCCCAGAAAATGTGCCCAAACCAGGCACGCTATGGTTCGGCGACGATCAGTCTGTCTTCTGTGGCGACAACTACTGCTCCTACGTCTTTCACGAGACAAACACGAAAACCTTGAACGACTCCAACGCGATTCCTGTTGCCGTCATTACGAACCGCATCGCCAATGCCACGGCTCAATGCTCTAGTTTCCGCGTGGTTCAGGGCGGAAACGGCACAAGCCCCAGTATCACAGTTGCAGCCGATTCTGGAAATATCGAGATGACTATGCCGAGCCAAAATGGGCCTGATCAATCGACCTACATGACTTCCATGTCTGGATCTTGCGGCGACGACTGCAACTTCGTATCAGTGTTCGAGGCCTCCTCAACCGCGGCATGGTACTACAACTGCACAGCCCGACTAGAGCCCGTCCGCAATGCTTCAAGGCCTGAGCATAAGATTGGGGTCAATCTGACACGGTTAGCAACGTCAGCAATAGCACTCCAAGGTTACGGCACCAACGGGGACATTCAGTCTATGACTTATCCCTCAGCAGCCGTCTTTGGTACGCCGCTAAATGGTTCGGCTAAGAGTATGGAGTATCTCCTTTCGCGCTTCACGATTGGTGTGATAAGTACGGTTGCTGAAACGAACACGGGTGTCGTTGTCAGCGGCCAAGCCCCGATAATTGGGCAGAAGCTATCAATCGGGCATTGGCCTATCATCCATCTCATTCTTTGGATCACAGCGGGTCTGCAGCTGCTACTGGCTGTAGTGGCAGCGTGGGTTGCCAACAGAGTTGTTGTGCCTGACGGGAGTCCTCTGGCTAAGGCGCAGGTTCTGCGGTCTATGGTGGTAGAGGAGAGCACCCGCTGTATGAGAGGTCAACAATCCAGAGTTGGGAGCTCGCTAGGCCAAGATAGGTCCTTGTGGATCTTTAGGAATACGTGCGTTGGGGATGGGTTGTATGATTTGTATATGGAGGAGACTACTTCTAGGACTTTTGAGCTGGTCGAGAAGTAATTGCTTTCACGCAGGCCAGGCTGCCTCAATTAAGTAATATTGACTACATACTTTGAAGAACTTTAAAGTTAACTATGCATGAGTACTGCATTGATGACCATGGACCGTTACATGATGTGCAGGCAAAGTTCCAACTGGGATACACGATCAACGGTAATGACAGCATCTATTTGTTATGTACATGGTAATGAGCGACTCTGTTGACAAACAGGGAACAAGAAACTAATGGGCCGGAGCGGCCATCGTGCATTGCGCGATGGAGGCCTTCAAACAAGGAATGTGAGGAAAGTGAAGACTCGAGTGCGCCCCTGAACAACAAACTCTCTGAGGGTAGCAAATAAAGGAAATACAATCGTTCACGCATCTTCCATCAATTAGTCAAAGACATTCTCAAGACCAAGGGCATACGACATGCAACTCACCAGTAATACGCCATGTGAAACCGCCTCTTTCACAACCCGAGGGCAGCAGCAGCGACGAGGCCAGCCATAACAATAGCGTTCTCAACTCCGCGAGGATTTCCAGCAGCCCCATTAGTAACTTCGACGGGTTGGTTCGTGGGGCCATCTGGGGAACCAGTCCTTGTCGCTTCGACAGCAGTCGTCTGTGTAACGGATACGATTTTTGTTCTGCAGCGCTCGCGTTCTCCATCATCAGTCCACTCAGAGTCACAGTCGGTGAGATAATCCGGATTGCCGGTGTCAACGGGAGTAACAACAGCGGCAGAAGTGGTTGTAGCTGGTGCTTGCGCTCTAACAGACGCAGTGGTTTGCTTCACAGACATCGTTTTGGTTCGACAGCGTTCATGTTCACCATCGTCGGTCCAGTCTGAGTCGCAATCCGTCAGATAGTCTGGATCATTGGTGTAGGCATCGTGAGTAGCAGAAGGCTTGACAGAAGTTGAAGTAGGAGACGATCTGACAACGGTAGTACGTGCAAGGGAAGCAACCTTTGTCTTGCAACGTTCGTGTTCACCGTCGTCAGTCCAGTCCGAGTCACAGTCGGTTTCCCAATCGTGGCTATCTGAAACAGCAGTAGTTATTTCAGGCGTTTTGACCTTGGATGTAGTAGCTGGCAGAAGACGCTGAGTTGTCCTGACAGGGGGCGGTCGAGAACAGGCCTCGTTGTCGGGCCACTCATCACAACTGGTATAAGCCCCATCGTCTTTGTCGTTCCCATAACGTTCGTGGTCTTGTTCTGGCCTTGCTTGAGGCGTATCATGCTCTTGACCGGTGTCGGTCTCGTCGCGACGAGCCTGCTTCTGCCAACGTTTCATACGGCGATTACGGAGGCGCACTGCTCGCTTCTCTCGCTGGGGACCAAGCGAGTTGCCAGTATTTGCTTGAATTGAGCGCGCGTTCTCGTAACGGCCCTCTGCCGCCAGGGATCGAGCTTCGCCGCCATCTTGTATGTAATGCTCACCCTCGGGCACAGTACCGGCTTTAGCCAGAACGCTGAGGGAAAGTAGAACAAATGGGGTGGGCTTCATTGCTGTTGAGTGATCTGGAGATTCAAGAAATCGAGAACTAGATGTAATGCTTAATAGCAGTGCAAACAATGTGTGTGATGGATGGTTATGGAGTAGTAGATGGGTCTATGTATCAGTAAAGCTTTCGACGGGGGCCATCCACCGGCTACTTATAGCCTTATAAATCTTGTTGAATGCACATATAACATATGACATCTCGTGGTCAAGTTGAGTTCATCACCATGTACTCAGCAATCAACACCCACAGCTCGCACACCTACAAGAGCCAAGAGAAAGCCACACTACAATACGTGGTTTCTTCCATGCGCTGTCAAGAGTCGTGACGCGTCAATGGCTTCATTCCTTATCTAGTCCTCTCGTAATTCACTTCCCTCGTCCAGGTCAAGTTTCAAAACTCAGCCTCGACCTTGGCAGAACGCCGAGAACGAACAACATAGAAGAGCTCGTCACTATAGGAAAACCAATCAAGTTCCAGCACACAGCCCTCGAATGCGGTGATTACGCTCCAAGGGTCTCAAGTCCTCAGGTGGACTTGTTGCTACTCAGCCACCCAAGCCGCTCTAATTCGGGTTGTGAGCAGGCCTCGACTCCAGGGGCTAAAATTAGCTACCACGTTGTGTGCGCTGCGCTTTCTAATGTACAGCAGTGTCGTCGCGATATTTTAAGCTTAAATTCTTAACTCAAATACAACTGCATTCTTCCGTATGTGACAGGGCAGGCGTCTCATCAGCAGGCTTTAGTTACTTTGAAACCCTTCTCCCCTGTTCGAGTCAGGTACCATTAACCATCAGGCTCTGTAATGGCCATTGTCGAGTCTGAACATCTGAAGTTCTGGGTCTGTTGCCAGGTCACGACCACTGGAGACTCAGCCCTTTGATGAGAAAGATTCAAGTAACTCCTTGGCTATTGAGTGCCGGCAAGCTTGCTGCGCCTGGCTCCATGGCTGTTTTGGCAATAGCATGAAATATATCTCTACCAATCGTCTTAGCACGTGCTTCTATCGCAACTCAACAGTTGAAGTGGTGTGTTGACGGCGCTCTGCAAATCCAAGCTGAATGGCCACTATTGAGCACGATCAGTTCGTAGAGGGGTTGGGATTTGAACTAGGTAGGTTAGCTATAATTGGATCACAGCTTTGGAGTCGATGCTTGGCATATCGTCAGCACTTACGCGGCCGCTTGGCATTGAGGCTTGTTGTGCTGCAGCACAGCTATCGCCCGGCTTGCATGATATGACTTGGCGGTTAAGTGTATCAAACACTTGGGTTCGGCTGATGTCAATTCACACATCTCTCAAATCCACCACTTTGGACAGCTAAACTCTTAGTTGAGTTGTCGTGCTTGGACACTGGGTTTCCTGGCCATGGTCAGGGATCCCTAGCCTTCGCGGCTTCATGTAGTTAGATATCGAGACAGGGTTGAATCTCAAAACGTGGCTGCGGAGCCGATAGTAGGTTCATTTTACTGCATTGAACGCTCAATTGGTGTCGTATAAGTTCAACAAACGACGTTCGGGACGATATGATCCGGCGTCGACAAAGGATGTCTTTCAGCTTTTGAGTCCATGTAATACTAGGATAGATGTCTTAGGCTTAGGGAGCTGATTCTGGCATTGTCAACCCTCAAGCCACGGCGCAAGACTGCGATTGCCATAGTTTAGCTGTGGTCGTCCTAGCGGAGCGATCCTATCTATAAACAACAAAAGATCACCAGACAACGACCAAGTTTTACGCCGTCGCACGCTAAATGTCAAGCTCTGATTCGCTGGCGGGGTTAATCACTACACACGCTGAAATCATGAATAAATAACGACATCGTCATTATTACCACTTTTGGCTATTGCGTTTCGTCAGTGTGCTGACACGACTACAACCCTGTCCCGTGTCATTTCCTACTGGAATGAAGATCTCCTGGTAAAGTAAATAGCACGACGAGCCACAATTCTTTGTGATTTTGTTGCAACAGTTTCTTGGCCCACGTTTGTCAGCCTACTATTTGACTTACTACTACTGGAAATTCGACGCCTACCATGGACAAGGTAATCCAGACTGGCCTCAGTGCGGGCATGTCTGCCACTTCTGGACTTCATGCCGGCAAGCCTAACTGGGTTGATCCAGAACATGCAGGCAAGAATATCTTACCAGAAAGCTTTTGTCCCGAGCCGCAATCTCGCGTTACCTTTCCGACGGCCAAAAACCCCATTTCTGCTTCACCAATCTGCGTCGGGACCTGGTCATGGGGGGACAAGGCGACATGGAACTGGGACGAGAACCAGCTTCCAGCCGTCATGGACGCCTGGAAAAAGCTTTATGAAGCCGGTATTAACTTTATCGATACGGCAGAGGCCTACGGCGATGGAAAGAGCGAGATCATTATCGGAGAACTGGTCAAAGGCCTCCCTCGCGACAGCGTCGTCATCCAGACAAAGTACTTCAGCACACCGCTCAAGGGGGCCAACTTTCTCCATCCGGTTGACGCACCATTAATGAGCCTGAAAGGGAGTCTGAAGCGGATGGACCTCGATTACGTCGACATCTATCTGATCCATGGCCCGATACACCCACAGAGTATCTCCCGGATTGCAGAGGGCATGGCTCATTGCGTCGAACAAGGACTGGCTCGCGCCATAGGCGTCGCCAACTACAATGTCGAGGATGTACAGGCGATCGACGACGAGCTGGCCAAGTACAACATCCCGCTGGCGACCAATCAATGCGAATTCAACGTGCTACGACGGTATCCCGAGTTGACTGGAAACATATCCACCTGTCGAGACCGCGACATGATCTTCCAGTCGTACTCCTCGCTCGCACAGGGAAGACTTTCCGGAAAGTACACGACAGAGAACCCGCCGCCCAAGACGTATCAATTCAGCAGCTATAAGATGAAACACCTTGAGCCTACACTCGAAACACTGAAGCAAGTTGCTGAGCGACGTGGGAAGAGCATTGCGGCTGTGTCATTGAATTACAACTTGAGCAAGGGAGTCTTGCCGGTTGTGGGCATCAGAAACGTGGAACAAGCGCAGTGTGCTATTGAAGCCCTTGGATGGCGGCTTACTGAGGCAGAAATGGTTGAGATTGACAAAGTGAGTATCGAGGGTCATAAGACGGTGTTGTGGCAGCAGGGCTAGAGCCTGTGAGCTATGAACGAAGTCATGAAGGAATACCGCCGGAGGCGAGAATATTTTGAGAGGAGATTTCATCTATTTCAGTGACTACCTGCAGTTGTTGAGCTACTTATACCCTTCGCAAAACTTGTAAGCATAGGGGCGATTGTCCTGCTGTTGGATCAGCCCATGTTATCATGAACCAAGAGGAATTATCGTAGTTACTTTCCATAACGAGTGAAGTGTCTCATAGCTCTATGTCCGGTGTCGGTGCCCGATAATTTAGAGCTTTTGTTGCTTCGATCCAGAAGGCTGTCGCTCTCGTTCACCAAAACGGGAAAGGCGCCTCTTGATGGTGAAAGAATGCGGGCATGAGCGTACATATAAAGAAGTCGACAGTTTTCCAGACAACTTGAGGAGAGCGTCATATTGCTGCCGTGTAGAAGAAAAAAGGTTCTATAATGAACAACTCATACAATAAACGTAATGATCTATGTTACTGTAGTATTATTCCATAATTTCTATGTTACTCCTCTCCGATGTTATTCACTTGTGCTTACCCCGTTCGAAGATGTGGTTTTTATTTTATCAACTTGTAACCAATAGGCATCGTTGCCGTTGCATCCCAGTTAGTCACTACGGATACTCACCAGCAGATGGTTTCTGTGGCCGGGGTGTAATCTTCCTCATACACCCACATCCCTTCTGCCTCACCCAGCGTGGTAAACAAGCCCGGCGCCTTAACCAACCCCCGATGAACCCTGGAGAGAAACAGACATGTACAAGCCAGCTCCGCCCCGTCCCAAGAAAACGAGTATTGTTCGTACTCGGACTGGCTGCATAACATGCCGAGAACGCAGGAAAAAGGTTTACGCTCACTGCCACGATGTTGTAAGATCGGAGAAATACTGACACTTTTCAGTGTGACGAGAAGAAACCTGCCTGTAGCACGTGCGTACGACTAGGAAAGCGCTGTGAGAACTACAAGACAGGCCTCAACTTTCGCAATGTGTCGTTCGCCACATCGACGAGCGCACACACTGGAGCGCGAAATGCAAGGCGCCAGACTTCGGGGTCTGAAGCTTCTTCGCCCAAGAGTGGTTCTCATTCAACTCCATTGTCTTCCAAGTCCCCCGACACGACCATGGTCGATAACACGGCTCTCTCAAACTCTGACCTTGAAGCCGCTGAAGAGGATCCTGTCGTACATTCAACCCCACCATCCGAACAAATCATATCCCCTCAAACTAGTTCAATCTTTCTCGGGGATACCGATTCTTCCTTTGGCGATGGTTTTCTAAGCAATGGTTTGGTCGTATGTCCTGGCGATACCCAAGATGGGGCAGTTCAATCGGCAACAGGGCAACCAAGTTGGGAGCAGCTGTCTCCGAGCATATTTCTTACATCTTCATCCCCCGATAATGAAGCTCATCAAAAAGACGTGGAAGCTTCGTTACAGATTCTATCCGACACAAACGTGAGAGATTCTCTATCTCTCGGTCATGCCCTACAGAGTCTCTTGGGGCCACAGGTGTACAACGATTTAGAGGCAGATACCACCTTGAACACAACCAGCGACTCGTTTTCAGAGTACGACTCTGTGGATAACCAGAGGCTCACCGCAGTCAGTACCCTTGCTCCACACCAAATCACCCGTCAGCCAAGCTTGTTCTCAGTCTCCGGCCAAAGGTTGGTGTACACGGAATTCTGGGATTCGCAATGTCTCCCCGCGCTACATCCCATCTTCAAGCAGTTTCCGGCCCTTGGATACCTGCCTCGTGTCGTTACTGACACCATGATGGCCTTGTCCGCCGGGCGAATGAGCCGAATACTGCCCCAACGGAAATCCATGCAAGTTCTGAGCGCCCCAGGACTGTCCTTCAGACCAGACACGAGCCATAAAACAAGCAGCCAAAGATATTACTGCTCTGCGATAAGTGGCATCTTTGACTTTGTTCAGAAAAGCAATCCATCGGATTCTGTCTTGACACTGGCCGTTCTCATCCTCTTTTGCTACTGGGAATCGTCAATGGGTAACTTTCAAGACTTTGCCATCCATTCCGGCGCAGCAACGAAGCTCATTCAAAGCCAAGAAAACGCACTCATCCAACAAGGCTCCATAGGCTACGGACTTATGGCTGCTTGGCTTCGAGCTCAGATGAACAACTGGTGGCGACGTATGCATTTCAGCACTCCAGCCTTTCAGCGAAAACAAGCTCCTGTGTCGATCAACCCTGATGTTGAGGTTATCCTAGACATGGCGGGCGACTCAAAGGCTTCGGTTTTGGTGATTCTATGCGAATCGCTTCGTATCTACTCCTCGGCGGTGGTGGATCTCTGGGACTTATTTGGGCAGTCACATGCATCGATGGATGAGGGTTCAGGACTCTCAGAAACACAC
Source organism: Fusarium cicatricum (assembly GCA_021730345.1). Taxonomy (NCBI): domain Eukaryota; kingdom Fungi; phylum Ascomycota; class Sordariomycetes; order Hypocreales; family Nectriaceae; genus Fusarium; species Fusarium cicatricum. The sequence goes on along the minus strand of JAJODA010000045.1, from coordinate 48,787 downwards.
GTCAATCCTTGCTCGGTTGACGATTCGTGTCTGGCCCCCTACACTCTCCTGATGAGGACGCAGTGCAAGAAGTTGAGTAGCTGGCATACCAAGGTGCCATTATCTGAACTACCCATCACATCCTTTCATTCACCAGCGAGCGCTGTGGTGCTGGAGGATACCAACCTCACAGTTGAACCCTTGCGATTTCAGTCTCACGATTCAGCCATGAACTATGCGTACTATATAGTTGCACGAATCATTCAGAGTGCAGGTATTTTACATGGTCAATTGAGTAAAGCGCCAATCTCAAAACACGATGATGCCGAACAGTGGACATTCATCCTCCTCCGGATCGCTGCTGGCATTGACTGGGCAGAATGCGTTCGTCTTAATACATATGCAATCGGGTTCTCTGGTCTACTTCTTGTCTGCGCCATTCACTCGCCGAGCCTGGCCGTGGGCCTCTGGATTCAGGACTGGTTGGAAGAGCGACATAGGACAAGCCATTTCGAGGAGGGTAGCTTTCCGGTACTGCAGATACTTCAGGTTCTGCGTGCTGTCAACCGCGAGAGGGCCACTGGGCGTGATATGTTTGCGGTCTTCCAGACGGTTGATGATGGTGGCGGCGAAGGCAAGTTTCACTCGTATCATAGCCAGACTCTTACCGCTATCATGGTATATGGCAGAAACTGTACGACTGGGGAGTTGCTTTGTTATAGTCTTCCAGTTGGAAGTCCATAATAAAGACTGGGAATCAAACGGCATCTTGAGTTATGTGTTGATTCCAAATTCTAGCATGTCTTACACCACTATATATCACTTACACGATCAAGTCTTATCACGACTTCCGTCTTGGTTCAAATTTGTAGTTTGTAAACACCTTCGCTGACTTGTAACAAGTCGGGCCACGTTTTATGGCCTGTTTGGTCAGCCACTTCACCTCTCTGAGATGATCCATAAGTAACATGTATCTCACTTGTAAATACTACAAAGTTTCCCGGCCGCATGAAATCATGGGATTTCCTTATCGGTCTCGCGCACCGCGTTAGGGATAGCGTAACTCTCCACGAGCGAGTGGGGGTTCTGATGTGAGAATGGGTCTCGCTAGACGGAAAGCATCAGTTGTAATAAAAGCCAAGTATATGTCGTTCTTTCTCTTCATGTTGCTATCTCCTTACAGCCTCCGAAAACACTGGTTCAAGACCTTCAGTATTGACTGTCCGCAACCTGCTTGTCGCCAGTCGTACCAATCCGTGACAATGGCCCTCCCACAAAGACGTGCACCCGCCTTGGACGAACTCAGAAGCTTCTATGTCGGTAGAGATATCCACGAGGTTCCGAAGCCAGCCGTTATTCTCGATGCAGCGAGAGTGCGTCGTCATTGTCAATCCATGATTGACGCCTCGAGGGCACTTGGTGTTGGATTTCGTGCCCACATCAAGACACACAAGGTCAGTTTCCAATATCTTCTGCTTTCTCAAACTAGTCTATAACTTCAATTTACTTAACCGTTTCTGCTTGCTGAGAAAGTCGCTAATTTTTGCTGGTCAGACAATCGAGGCCACTCGTCTTCAAGTCGGCGACGGCAACGGCGATGTCAAACTTGCTGTGTCCACTCTGGCAGAAATTGATCACATTCTGCCACTCCTCAAAGAGTATCGAGACGCAGGTCGATATGTTGATGTCTTATACGGTATCCCCCTGCCGCCTTCTCAGATTCCACGACTCGCGATTCTCGGGTGTGAGCTAGGAAGAGGAAGTATTTCGATACTCATCGACCACCCGTCGCAGCTCGAGTCTGTAAAAGAATTCTTCCACCATGCAGGATTTCCTGCACGCGTCTATCTCAAGGTAGACACGGGATATCATCGTGCTGGTCTTCCACCCTCGTCCCTGAACAAGAAAGGCCTCATCGAGAACCTCGCGCAACTCGAAGCAGAAGGCCAAGCTGTCCTGATTGGACTATACTCCCACAGCAGTCTCAGCTACAAGGACACGACTCCCGACCAAGCCATGGCAAACTTGGAAGGGGAAATACAAGGATGCCTCGAAGCATTACATGCTCACTCTGATCTGTTCTCGCGGGACAAAGAGATCACTATCAGTGTTGGAGCCTCTCCTCAAGTTACGGCAGTGGAGAACTTGACGAATCCACAAGGCGGCCTTTCAAGTGCCGCTAAATCTCTACGCAAGTCAATGAACACGGTTGAGACTCGTAATCCCGGTGGGCTTCATACTAAGCTTGAACTGCATGCAGGAGTATACTCGATTCTCGATATGCAGCAGACCTCGACCCATTCGAGAGCCTCTCTCGGATCATATGAACAGGAGATTGCCATCTCAATTGTCGCCGAAATTTGCAGCGTCTACAACGATAACGAAAGATCTCAACCAGAGGCGCTCGTTGCTGTCGGGGCACTCGGCTTAGGGAGGGAGCCTTGCCCTTCGTATCCAGGCTGGGGGGTTATCAGCCAGGCTTCTCTCAAGGCGAATCCAAAACCAGACCGACCATTGATCATCGACAGGATCAGTCAAGAGCACTCAATTGTCGCCTGGGAGCATGATGACGTTGAGAACACAGCCGACTTGCCTCCAATTCCTCTTCAAGTTGGAGACAGTGTTCTCATCTTCCCTAACCATGCCTGTATTGCGGGTGCCTTATATGGATGGTATCTAATAGTTGACTCATCTGACAACGAGAATCCGACCAGAATCGTCGATGTCTGGGTCAGAGCCAGTGGTTGGTAGGGTTGGACCAAGAAGTGAACCCACTGCCAACGATGCTAGGTAGCGGTATGTTTGATCTCGAGGGACGCTGAGAACTTTGTAATTGAATTATCAAAACTTTTTTTTACATGTGCTTCTTTATGCCTTTATACTCTCCTCAAAAAGCTTCTGCAGCCGAGCTCCCTCACTGTCGGCAACTTGTCCGTGAGTCCTGACACTTCCGTATGGGTGGTAAGGGAAAGGGCTGCAAGTCGATGTTAGCCTTGGGGCCAATAGAGAATAACATGATTCAGGCTGACAACTTACCCATACTCTGGCACGAATGTAATGACATCGCTATCTTTTCTTCGGGCCTCGACGATTCGCAGCCACAGTTTATCAAAGAACGCCTTCTCCTCGTTGAAGATGGGATCATCAGGCTCGTGGCATTGGGACGACTGAGTGGTACCAATTCGACAGTGAAGGTGATGAACCTGCTATGACATTAGATGATGCCATTATCAAGGAGAATGGTAAGTTTACGTGAGGGATCAGGAGGTCGAGAATTTCTTGATCCTCCTCGCCGAGGTCGAGGAGGCGCTCGCAGCACACAACCCAGTGCGAAATATCTGCCGTGACTTGGAGTCTGCGATCATATGAGTAAAAATCATAAGACATGGCTAAGAATATTCAACATACTGTGGCACTCTTTCCAGTACGTATTTAGTAGCATAGGGGATGACGAGCGAACGGTTGCGATGAGTCTCGTGGCAGACAATACCGGACACGCCCAGCTCCTGATCAATCTCGATGGTCTTTTTGTAAAAATATGCTGATTCGTCCCAAGACCAGTAGTCACTATATATCGAGGTGAGTATCTGTGTGAAGCGATCCGCTCGGAGAGGACTTACGCCCCTGACTGAGCATTGATCCTCACAGGACGGAGAATCGAGGCCAGTTGAAGGTTCTCTCGGTAGATGTCGAGGTGAATATCTGGAGTGAGACCCCTGGGTCGGGCGCCGACGCAACCTGCCCAGGCAGTGTGAATCCTGCGAGGGCATTAGTTATGGGTTCAGCAACTCTGTCGTGACACTTGTACTCACAACGCAGTCCTCTCCAGGCCGGCATGGTCGCAGATCTTGCGCAGCTGCGTCAAGTTCTCGGCACTCCGGTCACTGATGTCGACTTCGACACCAGCTGTAGTTTCTTGTCAGTCCTTGTTTGTGCAGTTGGTCACTAACTGTAGAGAACTAACCATAGCCCTGCTTCTTCAAATCGGGGGACCAGCGGATCCAGTTCTCAAAGTTCTCCCCCGAGTCAACACCCCAGACTGTTCTGAATCGCTTGATGACCACCATTTTGCTGAAAAGTGCAGGCAAGATATTGCTTAGATAGTAAGTAAAAGGACCAAATTACCTCACCATCCCCGTTAAGAGGTACATCTTCTTTATATCTCACGATTACCCAGCATTGAGTCCACAACTCAGCCATCTACCTAAGTTCTTGCGCAAACCTTACACCAACGCCTCTCCAGTAGTGTTTTCTGCTGAAACAAGAAACATGTTTCTTCCGGGGAAAATTCCCTTTCCAAGAAGTCCTCTACCTCAGTCGGGCAAGTCTGCGATCTTCAAACCCGGAACCCCGCCTCAAGATGAGGCCCAACTCCACTCACAAGTTGCTAGAATTGCCGGATGGACCAAAAGAGGAAGTCTTCAGCCAGGTCGAGACAATGAACTGCTTTACATAGATATAACTAGCGGGAAATAACTACGTAGCGTTCACGTGATGAGCTTCAGAGGGCTTCCTTTACTTGTGATTGATCTCATTTCCAGCGTCGGTTACGAGATGTTCTCCGCAATACGCTCGGCTTGAAGTGGTCGATAAGAGAGAATTTGCACGCTATCCCCCGATGCGACTTGGTTGTGTAACTACATCTTGAATCCACGTCGTAGTGGACAGACTACTCGCTTTCAAGCCAATAAGGTGAACGGAAAACTGATATCCCTGCTACACATGCTGTAGCTGAGCCCTAAGCGCCCCATTATCGCCATGCAGTATATATAACCCCAGCAGCCCCTGACCTGGCTCTTACGAGGGAGTATCATCACTTTGGCCAGAGTGACGACGAACCGTGATTCTCTTGAAAGTGCAATTTTACTTCCAGAATCCAGTTTCACCGCAACTGCGACGATCTCAAGAGCCTAAAACTAACTCTCGGCATGTTGAGCGGCATCGAATATAATAAAGTTTTGTTCATCCTCTGTTAAAAACCAAGCCTGGAAGCCCGGACTTGTGTAATGGCAACACGTGCGTTTGACAGCTACCGGTGCATACTCGTTATGCAGGTAGTCCCTTAGGGGGGTCGCATAGCCAGGTTCGAATCCTGGGTCCGGGGATGCCTTCTTTTTTGTTTGTGACTATATATATCATTATCATTGAACTTTCGATCGTTCGTGTTTTCTACTTTGCATTTTTTGTATCATACATACATAGATAGATCATCCCATCCATCGATTGCCTGGCTTTGCTTCTTTTTTTCGTTATGTCAAATGCGCGGTCGGTGCAAGAGAATGGTCGCCGAGATTTTGACTTGTGTTGTGAGATTGCTATGTATCAACATGATGGGGAAATCGACCAAGAGACATCTGCACAAGGGCCAAGTCCTTATGGAATGCAGATGACATGGCTAGAGTAGTCGGTCTTGCGCCATTTGGTTCATAATCCAAGTGGCGGAACGATGCAAATGATATGCGGTAGCGGCTCGTTCCTATAACACGCCGTGATTTGCTGTGACACAGAGCCTTCTGCGTATGTCTACTCGACATCCAAGTGAGTCATTGGTAAAGAATAATGGCCGCAAAAAGTATTAGATTGAAAGCCCATGCGACACTGTCGACGACTAGGTCTGTTGTCATTATAAGTTCTCTAGATGATTGGACAGCGGGAGGCCTTAAGCTTCGATACAACGGCACGCATCGCAATTCATGAAGGTATAAAGAACCCAAATTCGTCAACACTAAATGGATCTTTCATTACAAGACAAGTCAGTTCAGGGGTCGGTAGATGTGTCATATATCAGAGTATGCACAGTTGAGGTGTCGTGCCACTCGCCCGTGATAGTGTCAAGACAGATTTATCGTGACCATGTTTTACCACCTTTCTATGAGAAATGTAAGACTGAGGCTTTCCTACTCAATGCAAGCACAGGAAGTCCACTCCAGGGTCATCATCGTCTTGAACCCCCGTGTAGTCGCCATCTGTTCAGAGAGTGAGACGCGGTCTACCTCCGAACCCAACACTGCCTTCCGACTCATTCAAGACTATAAACAATATCACGCAAGCTCCATAGACTGTAAAGTATGTAGTAAAACGGCACGACAGCCAGGGACTGCTTTGGTTGTGTCTAGGCAACTCTTTAGAATGTCTCTGCGCTATAATCCAGTCACAACAGGTTTTAGCAAATAAAGCTACTAGGACAAACCGATACTTTCGCTCTGATCAGCTCAGGGTTTGTCAACTCAGTTCGATGAGATAACAGTCGACTGAGCGCAAACAGGCAGTGCCCGTGTTCGTAAAATCGCCACGAATACTACGTCTTAGAACTGATATAGAGGCTAGACTTGCAAGAAACCTTTGTTGAACTTAGATCAATTCTCTGCCGAGTTAAGCTCATCTCAAGTCAAGTTAGAGTCAGCAAAGTTGATGTGAACATTAGATCATATTCAGGTAAGTAGAATGCTTCGCTATCAAGCAGAGCAATCTTGAATCATTAGACTAGTGGTATCTCAAGACATTCATCTGACCTTCCAGGCAATTACATCTTCTCAATATCGCGGGGAGCGTTCGCCGCCTCGTGCTCATTAGGATGCTCCGCCAGCTTGTTCTCCGCAGCATTGGGCTGGTAGCTACCCTTGAACTCGGAAGCCTGGAGCAAGTTCCAGTGGTCTTCCTCAGCATCCAGATGCTTGAAAGTAAACCAGAAGCCAATGCCACCGACGAAAGCAATGCAGGCGATAACAGTGTAGTTCCAGACGTACAAGGGGTCCTTGGAGATGGGGGTGAAAGCCTGGCCGACGGCAGCGGCAAGCGCACTCATGAACAGGTTGACACTCATAACGAGGGACTTCATGTTCTCGGGGGCCTTGGAGTAGGCGTATTCGTACGAGGTGACGTTGACGAAGATCTCGGCAATACCAGTCAAGATGTAAGGGCAGCACTGGGCCCAAACGTTGATCGGGGCGGGCTTGCAAGCTTCACCGTCCGCGTCTTTACCGTTCGCATACCATCCACAAGGGCTTTTCTGATAAATGTAATATTGCATACTAGACGGCTGTTAGTTGGTGCATTTCGAGCGTTCAAAGGATCCTAGACTTACATAGCGGATGCAACCATAGAAAGGCAGGAGATGGCAAAACCAGTCGTCATACGCTTGATTGGGGTGAAGCGGATGCCCATCTTTCGGAGTCCGGGATACACAACGTGGTCCATGATAGGAACGATAAGGACGATTGAAATGGGGTTCAGGTTCTGGATGATATCGTTGGGAATTCCATGTAGCTCCATGGTGGACGCCTGGGTGGTGAGGTTGGAGGTCATCTGGTTGTAGGCGAGATGGAAGATGGGAAGGTACAGAAAGACCTTGCAAGCCATGAGACCACGGCGAACCTCGTCGACCCAAAGGTCATCGTAGGTCATCCACTCCGGTCGCTGATCAATGGGGATGTTGGAGGGCTTGGCAAGGTCCCAGTTGAACTTGAAGAAGCTGCTTCGCTTGCGAACATAGAAGAACATGCGCATGAACTTGGACAAGACGGAGCCAGTGGGTGGCGAGAGCTTGTAGTGCTTCTTGTTGATAGCCAAGACAGCGGGGGCGCAGAGGAAAAGAATCGTTGGGATGAAGAAAGCCAACCAGAAGGAGTGGTACTTTTCAACGTAGACCATGCTGATCTGGCCCGCCAGGGAGCCAATGTTGATGGCAAAGTAAAAGTAGAGGAAGAGTCTGGTGTTGGTAACTGCAGGGTCGACAATGACACGCTCGCCGTCGCGGACCTCGACTCGCATCCTGGTATCGTCGTTCTGCTCAGCAAGCAGGGGCGAGACGTTGGCCTTGAAGAAACCAGTACCGACACAGAGAGTGATGAGACCGATGATGAAGGCGCCAAAGGAGGCGTCGGCCTTGACGATGACACCGGGGGCGGAAGCAGCGACAAGGATGACGTGGGCGATGGTCGAGATACCGATGGCAATGTGAATAGTCCAGAAACGACCCAGGTGAGCATCAGCAATCCAGGCACTGGGAGTTGTCAGTGATGTGTCAAATCGCCGAAGCTGAGAGTAACTTACCCAATAAGAGGCATCAGGTAGGCAAAGAATTGGTTGAAGAGCGAGATACCCTGACCAGCGGCCGTTCCCATACCAAGAGCACCAGCCTGACCATCTTTTCTGGGGTCAGCACCGGTAACCGAACCTGTGGGCAGGTCCTGGACTACGAAGTTGGTGTACAAGATGGAAGAGCCATAGTAACTGAAACGTTCGCACAGCTCTACAAAGGCAATTGTGTACATGCTCCACTTGATCTTGCCGGCGACGCGGCGAAGAGTGTGCAGCTCCTCCTCGGTAGGCAACTCGTCGTCGGAATGAACATCATGGTTGTGGACGGAGGCAACCTCCTTGGTAACGTCGATGGAGCCCCTGCCAGGAACCTGGGGGATGCCGCGAGTCTCAGGGTCGACCAGCCCGGACCGGGCAATTGCGTCGGTGTCTAGAGTGGTGGCGTTCGACATGATGAAAGAAGCCTTGGACCTGACAGCTGTAACAAGCGTCGGGGAGGCTTGTGAGGAGGCCGGGTATAAGAAGAAGGGAGGAGTAGACGAGGTGTCGAGGATGCCCTGAGCTGAGAGGGACAGGATGGACAAGGCAATTATATATCAGTCCAAGGACTCAATGTCCCCTTAGCTAGCACGTCTTTGACCGTTGCCACCGGCTGAAGAACCGACAGTTTGATATCGCACGCAATTATCCCAAACGACCGGTGGCCGTGGGGCAAGCTGTAGCATCAACACCCCGGAGTTCCACTTGAGGAAGATGGAAAGCAGGGATGACCTTATCTGCAACAAGCATAACCCGGGGAGGGGCCAACCAACGTCTAGATGATTGCGGCGACAAAAGTCCCCCGTCCCTCCCAACGCCAAGCAACGGTCAATGTAAAAGTACTGTAAGGTCCCAGCGCTCGGGATGGCGCCCTCTGGGCCGGGGGTCTTCCCCCATGCGGGGCAAGGCGCCGGAGGTGGAGACCGGGAGACACACAGAAACGAGACATTACGAGCTGGAAGGATTTCGGGCCTATTTTCGAAAGTGACAGGGGATCGGACCCAAACTTGGAAGGTCGGACTTGGGTTGGAAACAGAGTCGGTCGAGGGGTCCGACATGTCGATCGGATGCAGCGCGAGCGGGAAGACAATGCGCTACTGTAGGAGATGGAGGGTGGGAGGCGAAACTCGACAGGCTTGGGGGTGGTTCCATGCTAGCTTCTCGAAAGTCGAGAACGGGCGCGTACTTTGACTTGACCACGTCTCAGAGTTGAGCGCGTGATGAGGTGAGGATCTCTACTCATCTCGAATCATGCTACTTTATCCCAGAGGCGCGATTTGGTCAAGGATCCTCTCACTCCGGGGCTCGCCGGGTTCCTCCCTTCCCTCCCAGCTGAACCCTCCAGCCTCGTTCTGCACCCGCTTTGACATTGTTTATTGACTAAATGTTCGATAATCACGACTCAGTCCCAAAGTCAAGGATGATGGCGTGGCGCTTGTAATGCCGAGGCAAGAGTGCAGGCCTTCCCGTCTCGGCGCCGGAAATAACAGTATTGGCAGCACACCAGCAGCGGGAATAATGATCAACCTCGGCTCCGAAGCGATCTGTGGCTTGACGTGATTTCATTGGTGCAGTTACATGGGAAAAGCCGGCATTAGTGTGGCTTCGCGAAGTGATCGTCTCCAGGATTGTGGCGCGGCGTTGATTTTGCCTTTGGTGATACTGCTCTGATTGGCTGATGATTCCTGGCGTGGGCAGAGGGTTCTGGGAAAAGAGCATCATGATGGCTACACACGCGACACGGTTCCTTCATCATCCGGCGATCGTGGCTTGGAACCATCAAGATCTTGGCGATTATTCGGCGATCTGACCTTGAGGGTTGCCATGCCATAGGCTACGGGTTACCGGTGCACTCATCATCGAATGTTACGGTTGAAACCGCGATTTGGTGCGATGGATTCTGCAACGAGATCTAGAACATTGCATTTCGCCCTCAAACCTCACGGTCTCGATGCCTTCATCTACGGCCTACTCTCGAGTCATGCCAACGCTAACTAGAAAAAAACATACAATTCAATCTGATATCGCCAGCACGATAATTATGGCTCGTGGGGTCAGTACAAAAATATTGCCCCCTTTCATCCCCCATGTAACGGCAACCTTCCTAAACGGGCGTGGGTAACACGCGCATCACCCGGAAATAGCGAGCTTCTGCTATTGGAGGGATCGATCGATATCTCCGTCCCGATGTGAGTCGGATCCCATTTTGAATGCTGACAACGGCTTTAGCGAGAACTCTAGAATCACGTCGTGGAAGGGTTTATCGAAGAGATAAGACGAAAAGAATTGACTCGTCGTCTCGTCTCATCCGGTCAGTTGGTTATGCTATCTTATGGTTATCTTATGGTTATCTCAAGTGTGGTTACACAGCGTCTGATGAAGCCCCCATTCTATCAGTTCTCCACCGAATAGCCATAATCACCAGATTCCACAGAGGCCAACTTGAAACTCCAAACTGGAGCTCCACGTCCCTTTCGCCTCTTCAGCTAACGTCTTTGCTTCACCAGCTGCCTCTTTTGAACCTGTCAAAGCTTACAAGTTCAGCCCAACAGCCACGGTCGCGTGTCTCGTGTAGAGAATGCGGGGAACACCCCGATGTGAGCCGATTGAAGCCTCCAGTTTCAGCGTTCATTCGACTCTTGACAGCGCAAATACGGTTATCTTCGCTCGTATCTCAGCGAGAGCCATCATTGGACATTGAAACCGCTGACTCAGGCTTTTTGTCGTTCTTCTCCCAATGGCGCGTTTAGTCCATCGGGCCAAGACCCTACACGCGCGTGACGCCTGGGGAGGGGAGGGAACTTTTGGAGACGCTTCCCACGGCCCCACGAACTTTTGAAGCCAAGGCCCCCGGCATGTCATTCCCCATCATGGCACTTTTTGAGCCTTCATGTAACCCTGCGCCTAGCCCGAGGACCCTTTGTCTAGTGCCCCTTGTCCTCCGTCCGTGAGTGGAACAAGTACGATCCACTGCAGTTTGCTGAGTCCCCTTTGTGGATCGCCTCACAGATCACTCAAACTGCTCGGTGGTTTGCTTCTCGCGTGGTAATAGGTAATGAAAACTCTTCCCCAGGTTTTGCGATTGGCTTTTATCTTTGAATCTCGCAAGATTTACCCACGATATCCTCACCGATTCCTAGTTAATCTGGGCTTCTTAGGCATATTGACTCGCGCCAACGCGGCACCACCGCAGAGCCGCAATCACGCGATGGAGACTCTTCGGGCGCCGCCGTTCTTGGCTCGACAGCAATCAGTGTCAGGATCAGCACCAAGAGCGGCAGGTGTTCGGAGTCCGGCAGGGCCATGTATTGGCAATTCCCTTGGCTTCCTTGGCTTCCCACCGTTCGCTTGCTTCTCCACAGAATTGTGTGCTTAGCCATTGGAGACATGAGCGAGGAATTCGCGATGAGAGCACTAAAACGGCTGGTCCAGATTGGCATTGCTTACTGTGCTGCTAGGCTGTGCGCCTAGTAGAGTAAGGGTTGAGCAGGGCAAGACAATTGCGCCCTGCAAGTGTTCATCAAAACCTTATAGAGCCTATAACTTGTGCCACTTGGTACAGCATCTGGAGAACGACATGCCTCTTTCGAATGCCTGCAAGTGAGCGACTACCACCGTACTTGATACGAGCATCACATGGTGACACTCGGCTGCCCTCTCTTCCAAGGGTACCCAGGTCCATGCCCTCGGTTGTTCCTCTATCGAGTGGGCCACCACACCACCCAGCAGACCAATTCTTGGGGCAGACCCGGTGAATAAACATTATCTTTACCTAATCCCTCGAGATTGAGTTGGTGAGGCTAATGCTCTCCACGTTTGGAAGGAAAACGGTTTGTCAACGGGCGGCCGCTCGCCACGCCCAAGTCAGATCAAGATCAGCAGCGAAGCCTGTGTCGGGAGGGTATAATGGGGTGATTGAGTTTGACTATCTAGGCAAGAGCTTGCAGGATTCTCCAACATGGGATCGCCACGTGAGTGTCCTTATCACCAACGTACCAACACCGTGGATAAGCCCTGCGGCTACTGGTGCGATCCTTGGGAGCTTGTCATCCCACTTGACAGACCTGATACCCCGTGCCTATTGGGGCATGCCGAAAATACAACAAACGGGAAACCCGAATCGGACAACTGATCTCAGCCATACAGTTGTTTGAGACCCAGTCACGATTCAGCTTGGGGGTGTGATTTTCCAACTCTCTCAATCGAGAAGACTCCTTAACAGTGAGCGGGTTAAACCGAATTACTTCCCAAGGACGGGAGAGGTTCTTTGAGTGATCCCCAAGTGTCGTAGTTTGGTCACTTTACCAACGGCCCGGGATGGCGTCCAAAGTTACCTTTGTAACATGATATAACCACCTTGGCATTGAGGCATAGAAGGTTATGTTTGTTCAATTTGCTCTTAAGCCATTCATGAGGCTCAGAATACAAGGAGACCCCCATTAACTAGTTCATTTAATAAGTCTTCATCCACTCTATCGCTTCATGGCTCCGATAAGAATGCTGTGCAGCGGAACTTGATCCCGTCTCTATTAGTCCAGGAGGAAATGTCTCGCTCCTCTGGGATCTAACGGGGGCAGTGAAAAGAGATGAATGTGCACATGTAGGACACGTCACGTCTTCTCTGACGCCGATTATCATGGCAGGTTTCGAGTTTGGCAACCTTTCGTTGGACTTCGGAACAAGTTCATGGAGCTCCGTACAATGTCTGAACCGAATATCTGTTCTGACCTCCCTACTCAAAGTCTAATTATGCAGCTTCTCATAATATATACGAAGCAAGCGACGATAGAATGAGATTTATATGGGAGTAGCCCACGACAGAACTGCCAGGAGAGTATAGAGGATCAATTTCGCATGGGCAGTGTAGTTCTTTACAAGGGAGAGTATGGAGTTCAAAGCGTGGATCACGCAGATTCACACAGCAAAATGCTTCGCACATTGAATATCATAGATGTGCTTTGGTTGTCTATTGAGCTGGCATCGTCCAGAGCTATGCTAGTGCCCCGTCGGTTTCCCGCGCTGGAAGAGATGCCAGGGCCGGATTGGGTCAAATACATACTGCTGCGGAGCAATCTCTATCGAAGCGACCGGGGGTTGACTCGAACATGAGTGCATGCATGAGCGTGCCAGTCCAGCACCGTACAGCTCAGCTCTTTTGGCCTGCCATGAGCCCTACTGGCGACAATGGATGGAGCCCGGTAGCTGCGGTAGATAGTTGAGTCTGCCTCCGAGAATGGGCACCGTGCCACAGCATTGCAGCTGCTCTTCATGGGCATCAACTACACTCTTCGTTGCGAGTCCACTCGGTTCTGTGGAGAGCCGTCTCTGGTCCGCCACATTGAGGATGACCTCGACGCCTCAGTAGCGTCAAAAGAGTCGGGAACAAGACTGTTCCATCAATCAATAGATGCGATGCTGGTCCATCACATCTCAGCTTGGTCTCAGCCTCTCAAAGCTAAAGTTCCAGACCTCAGCCCTTCTCGGCCCATCAGAGGATTCCACGAGTCCAACATGTTGCATGACGGTCGGATCGAGGGCCCATTTGGTCAACCCCTTGTCTCGCGCATAATCCTCCATAATCATGTCTCCCGGGAATTGGAACGGAGGCGCCCGAAGAAAGTCCTGGAGATTCTGCAGATGGCGGCTCGGAAAGACGAGTCCCTGGGCGCAGCAGCCGTACCGAGGCATCTCGCGAACACCAGAGGAAAAGGTGAAAAGCCGATGGACGGTGATGCGCCCAGTGATGAAGGCCAAGCCGATGCAAGCGGGAATCCAGAGACCGAGGAGAAGAGCAGCAATCTGGGCAAAGTCCTTGCTCGCCAAGGTGCCAGAGTGGCGACGGCTTCGGCAGCGCAGAGCGACCAGCAGGCAGGCGATGATGGCAGTATAGGCCAGAATGACAACCTTGAGATAGTCAAAAACCTCCTCGTTGTTCCACCCCATGAAGATCTCGGAGTAAAAGAGGCGCAGGTACATCCAGTCGTTGCCAGAGTCCATGGCCTGCTTCTCGACCTGCGCGACACCACTCTTGAAGCGGGTGAACCAGTCTCTGGAGGCTATGACATCGTCTTCGACAAGGGCAAAGTATGAAGAGTTTTGCTTTCGGCAGGCTTCGAAGAGGACCGAGTGGTCGAGGCGCATGCTTTCGACTCGGTCATCGCTGCGCCCTACGCCGCGGATATCGTGAGGAAGGACGGTGTAGTTGAGGGCCGATCCTGTCTCGACGGCGGAAGTGCTGGCACTGTTATTCGCGTATATGATGACATCGTCTGCCAAGGCAAACATCCAGTCTTGGCCGTACGCAAAGTGGTTCGTGGGGTCTTTATCGGCGAGAAGGACGACGATGTGTATCGAGTTGCGCTCCTCTGGCGTAAGCGTGTCGACGAGGCTGCCGACGGTATGCGCCAGGAAGGCCGACGAGGTCCTGTTGATGCTGGGGATTCCAACGCACAAGAATCTATTGTCTGCCGACTCTCTCGTGGTCTTGGGGTGCTCGATCGGGTAGACGTCCCTTCGAAGATAATCGTCAACCTCGGCTTCGCGAACGGCGGAAAAGGACCGGTCAAAGGCGCGATTGGGGTTGTAGAAGACGGAGGAAGGGTCGTCGTAGCTGTTCAGGTAGCACCAAACCAGGGCGCAGAACCACAGCAGCCAGAAGCCAATGTTTGCGTGAGAGGGCCGCATCCTCGATTGACCTTGGCACTCCGAGTAAACAATGAAAAAGAGCGAGGCCAGGGCTGAAACGCAATTGAGTCGCGATGATTGAAGCTGACGAGACCCACTAGAGGTGAAGCATACGCGTCATTGGTGGAGCAGAGGGGATCCCCCTATCTTAGGCCGCTAAGCCTTACCGTTTGATTGGCAGCGCCCCGGGGTCCTCCTCCACTTGATAACAAATCTCAAACAGCGCCCAATTTGAAGCTTCAGGGTAAACGAACTGAGGCCATGTTGGAACTATCAAAGACTTGAATGCTAACAGCTGCCTCAATTAATAGGCCTGGCGTTGATACAACTGTGCCATTTCCCTCTTTTTTTTTTTTTTTTTTTTTTAAAAGAATTTTACTCTGTAATAATACAGGATTTAATCGCTAGCTTGACTAACGCAGTCGAAAACGAGCAATGACACACAAATGGACTCTGGCAATGTCATTGGCTTGTCGATGAACTTGCATTTCGTTCTTTAACTCATCAGACTAACCTATCTTTTCCTACCTCAGGACTCTTATTAGTGTAGCTCAGCTAACCCCTTCGTATCATCCATGTAAGAAGCTGTCTTATCTAAATAGTATCGTATGATGGAGAGCTCCACGGAAGCCTCATAGCGACCGTTTCATGGCGCGCATAGCTTGGATTTGCATTCCCGCCTATCGAGTTTTCGGCCTGAATTGCCATCATCGGGTTAGTCCCACCTGTAGGCATGGGCCATCCCACGCTTAAGCTAACGTCTATCGGCGGTTGTACGGCCTTGGCAATTGCTGATGAGCCGCTGCGATTTGACAACGTACCGAGAGGCTGCCGAGACTTCCAGCCTTCGTCCAGCTGCCAGGATTGTATCAAATGCAACATTGATCAGAATGAGTCAGAGTTCGCATGATAGTTGCGGCTTCGGACATTTCAGACACACAGAGTGTTGGATAAGCATGAGCAGAGTATCCAGACCAGACAGACAACGCCTAGACAAGACGCTCGTGCTTAAGATCTCAAGTTCGATCAACTATTCTACCGTGTCCATGCCTGTCATAGCTTCGGAAGACGCATATGCATCAACTCGACGTCACTCGCGTCGCTCCTCTTCCCATCCTCCCAGAGATCCACTGTTGTTCCAGTATACGTGAGTGAAGGATCACGTTGCGTACGAGGGTCGGGCGACCCTATTGATTCTTCAATGTCTCGAGGAAAACGGAAATTGCTGCCCTTGAGCACTGCGGACCCCCCTTCAGACTGACGCCTCGTTGTTGATCGTGTGCGGCTCTCTTCGCTTGGAGGTTCGGAATTTGTTCGAGATCCAAAGTATGGTCGGAGAGATGGTAAGCAGGCGACGACGAGGCCTACATTCGTGTCAAGCCAGCTCCAGAGCACTATCACTCACGATACAATGGTCAGCTAAATTACCCGTCGATGGAAAGAGAGAGACCCTACCGATGGTGCTCAGAGAGATCTTGTGATCTTCGCCAGCCTTTTGAATAATGACGAATCGAACCAAGCAAAAGGCAATGTTGATGGTTCCAACGAGAAACGTAAAGTAAATGCCCAGTCTAAGAGCTCGCTTTACGTTTAACTGGGGCACAATCAACCATGGCAGGATAAACACTTTTGATGTTAGCAAGGATGCAGATGACGATTGTGAGTCTCAGTTGCTCACCTAAAAGGTCCGACAAAAAGTGCAGCCCCCAGCCAACCTGAAAGGTAATGGCGAAAGACGAGGCCGGGCAGGCTTTTAGGGGATCCGTGGACCTGTAGGAGCAGTTAGAGACGCTTCCAACTTTGCTGCAAGGTGGAAAAGAGTATGGAATTACCAGCTACGTCGCACAGGTAGGCATATTACACAGAGCAAGATCATGGTGGTCACATACGAGGCGGTCACAAAACCAATGGTAGCCCAGAGGAAGATGCGCCGTTTGACCATGAACTCTGGAAACACTTGCAGATAGACTGCAAGGAGGGCGGCCTTGCACAAGTAAAAGGTGGTATAGAATGGAAAATTGCAGACGAAGAACAACTGCGAGTTGTCAGTAGAGCTCCGACGCTAAAACCCCAGGTATCCTTCCTTACCTTGAGCACCAACTCAAGATCCTCGACCTTGCCCTTGTAACCGTGAAGCTTCGTGCTTACTTCGGGATCGAGGGCGCCCAGGCTTGCCCACACGGGTCCAAAGACGGCTGTGGTGATGGCACTCACCCACGCGGCGCACATTATAACATCGCTGCTGAGTAGTCTTCGACGCTGAATCTTCAATCTCAGGTATAGTCGGGCGGTGATGACGGCGGTAGCGAGTACGATGAGGCACCATTGTGAAACCTGGAGTGAGGTTTAGAAACTGAACATGTTCGGGTCGATAAACAAGCTATCGCGGGGAGGGTACGCACAAGAATCGCCGTCGGTCCTGGCGCCCCAGGGGACATGGCGAGCTCAGGCGAGGTCGCCCTTGTATCTCTTCATGTAAAGGCGTCAAAGTAGGAGGGGGATTCGGGGTCCTCAAGCCACTAGACGTGGCCGAAAAGCGCGAGGGACACTTAACGCAAGATGTTGGGTTGACGGCTCGAAGACATGATGCCACGCGCGAGCGGCGAGGCTCTAGCATCCCTTTTAAGCCCCTCCCAGAGACCCTGGGCCAAGAATGCTGCCCTTAGAGTTCGCGGCCCTTGTGTGGCTTTTGTTTTTGGGTTTCCGAGCATCTCTCTCCCAAGGGATGATATCAGACATGGAGTCGTAACATCTCGGCACATACCAGTCGCCGCGCCACCTCAGCCGCCAAGCCAGAAGCATCCCCAGGACCCTAGCCGAGCTTTCCAGACGGACTTGGCACGTTCCCCAGAGAACCCTTGCCTACTACGAATCGGGGTCATGGCTGACGTTTTCGGTTCTCTTCTGGCTAGGCCTCGTCAAGCCTTGAGAACGGAAATGGTTGCCTCGTGGGTTAACCGGGTACGGGTGAGCCATCTCGGTTACGTGCGTGTGTAATCGTCAGACATTAAGATCAGGAAAGCCTTGACAGCATTTCTGGTCGATATAAATCAACCGTGGAGCATGAATCGTATATTCTCTCACGTAATAGTGTCAGGGTTAGCTTTCTTGAACTCAGCTGTTAATTTATCTTTCTATATATGCACGTCTGCTAACCCACTCTCTGATTCAGCCAGTTAGTCAACCCCATATTGACTGACTCAAAGGTCTAGGCGGCGGGAACACCAACGCTGTTCATCCAAGGTGGTGTTCGATGCAATAGTCGCAAAAAATACAGTTGGTTCGTCGAACTATCTGAATGCACTTGCAAGCGCACGCACAACGAGGATTGGCAAGCTCATTTGTGCCGGGAACGAAAGGTGCCTGGGTAGAGGGACCAGATGAAAAAACGGGGGAGGTCTCAACGGGAGAAGATGGAGCCGATGCAGTGAATGGGGTCGCAGAATTGGCGGCAAGAGAAGGTTTGAAAGTAGTGGACGTCATTTTGAAGGAGGAACGAAGTATGAAGTGGTCAAGTGTTTGAGGTGAACGTTGGAGAAAATGCTGGGAATTTTGTACAATGGTAGGGATGCGAAGATGCACGTTTCTGTGTCGCATAATGCGGAGTATTTAACTAAATTAAATATCTCTATATGGTGAAACAGACCCAAAACCATGGTCCTGAATTACCTTGTTTGATACTATTTACACTTATTTAATGTCGCTGATCGAAAAGCAATGAGTTGTGAATCTACTCTTACATGGCGGGAAGCAATTCATATAAACGCTCGTTGCTCGCTATGAATATTTGTCGCTGGCGCTCAGCTGCCCTACCGCTACTCACAGCCGACAGGTAGTACTCACCTCCCAGGCGGTGAGCATGGTAATGTCCTCGCCATATTTTGACTATCTCCTTATACCAGTCTCGGATCAAAGTGGCTCTTGTCCTTGGGCGGAGTCTTTTGCCAAGTAGCAAATGGTGTTTGGGTGGCCGCAACAGCTTTATCGGCGTCTTGCACTGAGCTTTTTGGACACGAAGCTATTGAGGTTGATATTAACTCGCCATCGACATGACACGCATCGATGAGAAGAAAGAAATTTTTGAGCAGGGAGGTTGAGGTAGTCGTACTAAAGTGTTGAAGGCTTGGGAAAGAGATTCACACGGAGGGCTAGAGATCGGTGAAGAAAACACAAAGTAATAGAGAGGATAGGAATACTTATCTAGCAAAGTCGTTAGAAAAGAATTACAACGCAGGCTTCGGAGCTTGCTGTGATGGATGATTTTGGTGTTATATGGTCCCAGCGCTCAGATAAGAAGAAAAAACTTTAGATGCCTTTCCGCGGTACCCTGCTGCTAGCCACCTACCTAAGCTGTGATGTTAAGAGATTGGTTAGAATGTTGAACCAAGGAACTGCCTCAAGGAGTAGCCCGGTGTGGAGATCGAATATGAAGCCCAGTGAGAATGTTGACTGAGCAGAGAGCGTGAGGATCCCTTTACTACCTAGTGCAGGCGTGCAATGGTGACATTTATCGCCAGCAGCGACCTAGCGGAAGCTACCTAATTAAATGAAACGTGATCGAGGCCTCAGTATCAAGGCTGATTCGGTCCAAGGACTGCTGGGCACGTCTTCATCACCTCGAGCCTCCTGGAAGCCTCGGTTGGCTACCATGTCGTATGTACAAACCTCAACCAACTCAACAAACGGCTTGCATCTCTAACCTCTGGGCGTGAACATGATGCTTTATCTTTGTTTGAAGATACTGACAATGTTATCATACAGCGAGCTTGCGTTGCCGTCTACACACAAAGGCCTCGACAACCATCTTTCCAGCCTCAAGGCTTCTATCCTGCAAAAGAAAAACCGGACGCCGTCGGAACATGTACAAACAGCCGATCCAACCACCTCCATACAGATACCTTGACCGCAAATACTGTGAATCGCCCATTAAACAGCATGGAAGCTTGGCGGAAGCGGGAGACCAAGTCGGGAAAACTCAAGTGCAAGCTGCTCTCGAGTTAAATGACCGCCTGTGAGAACAAGGCCGACGAGGATCTCGAGTACGCTGCCAAGCTGTCTCTCAGTGACTCGGCTACTGTCGACCTGAGCAGCAGCGTGTTGGGATTCGTGTCGGATTTCTCGGACTTGTTCGTGGATCCTCTGAAGTCTCTGCTTGAGGAGCCGATTATCATCCTGGAGAGTCGTAACAGCTTGCTTGAGAGACCTGTTGCTATCCTCGAGTGTCGCGATTCTTTGTCTGTGAGCTAGATTGTCATCCTTGAGAGACCGGCAAGTCTCTTCCAGGGTCCCATCGAAGCTTTGAACCCTCGGCTTGAGGATGTCGATCTCGTCCTCGGCGATATCGACTCTGTCGCGAAGAGCTTCCAGGTTCTGGGTGACCTGATCGGGATACTTGTCGACGGTCTTTTGCCCGCGCTGGAGCTCGTTGACATGTCTGATCAGGTCGGAAATCAGATCCGCCTGGCGACTACCACAGGCGGGGACTCTGTTGCACTCCTCCCCATCCTGATCGCCGGTAGAGTTTTGGATATTGGCAGACTCGATATCTCGCCCTTGATCTTCCACGTCAATCATTAGGTAGTCGTGGCCAGGCTCCGAAGAGGGAGAAGAAACACCTTGCAGGCGAGGGACATCCTTCTCTCGGTTCATCGCCCTGCTGGAAACGGGGCTTTGGTACTGAGCTTTGACCTCGATTGTCTCGTCTGGGGCTTGCGCTGCGCTTTCCTCGGCCAAGTCTTGGATGAACATACTCGGAGTAGTAATTTGACCGGCGGAAGCAGGGGAGTTCGAGGGTGACGATTTGCACGGGGAGTCGGAAAGTATAACTAGGGGCTGATAGTCTGAGTAAGTAGGCTGGCTCTCCTGAGGTTTGTGGCTAGTCCTTACTTTCTTTGGATCATATCTCTCCTTCAGATCGATGATGGGCCCAGATTCGTTCCACTGCATCTTAAAGACATTGGACTTGGGAAACTTCATTTGTGCCCTTCTCATGAACTCGGTGTGACTGAGGTGACTGGCGCCCCAGATGATCTTTGCCGCAGTCAGACGACCCCATGTCATCTTGTCAATGGTGCTCACGCCGTGCTTTCCGATGGGATGGTTGTAGACCCTCGTCTTGCGGTGGTTCGGAGGGAAGAACTTGAGCTGGCTGGCGATCTGGACCCAGTCTTGTTTCTCATGTGGGACATCTCTCTCGCCCCAATCATACCATGCCTGCAGGAATTTCTGATGCCAGCGCCTTTCGTGTTCGTTGTTTCCTGTGTATGGCTCGAAATCGGGGGCCAGATTCATGGTGACTCGAAGTGGGTTGCTTGTGTTGCGGCAATGCTGAGCTATTGTGAGACAAAAGGGGATGAGACTGTGGATTCAACACCGTTAGCTTGAGAGTTACGATTGGGATAAGAAACTGACAGTAGCAAAGAAGTGCCGACAAGCGAGAACGAGTGCTGGCAGCTGGAGGTGAAGATTGCAGCTTTCCAGTATGGCAGCAATTGCGATGTTGATAGAGAAAACTCTGTAATTTGCAGAGATAAACAAGAAGAGCCTGAGGTTTGTTGAGAGAGCCACCGTTGACTGCCAGGCCAAGGCTTGACGGTCGTTGACACTGCAATATGGAGACTGAGAGCGAGGGTAAAGCGATCAAACAGGGGAGGCTTTTCAAGCAACGTCAACTTCCAATCATTGTCCCTGTAAACCTCAGCTCATTACTCCTTGATCATTGTTTCTCTCAACGTCGGTGTGACTGTTTGTTATGTTTGTTGTATTCGCAGTGTCAATGGTTATCAAGGCTGTCTCGGACAATCGCGAGCACCGCACCTCCGATGACCAAACATTCATTGTTTGCTCTGCAGATTTGTTGTTTATTGGCCTACGAACTCACTTGACCTTGAATCGTTCAGTTTGCTCAGGTCTAGCGTCTGTTCTTTCATTTTCGCCTTCACCCTCATCATGGTGTCACCGCAAGATCCTTTCCTGCCATCATCAAACGTTGGTCGCATCTCAGAAATCCAATGACGAAGACATGGCGACTCTCAAGAAGGTCCTCACTGACGTCAAATCGGAGAGCAAGATGATTTGACACGGCTTGAACAAGAATGAGACGATAATCCAGCAACTGCTCTTTAACATGGTGTCCCTCCTTGATTTACATGTCGGCGGCAAATGCTTCGACGTCCAGCAGCTTCAAAAGACATGCAGCGATTCTCAATTTCCCTTCTAGTTTCAACGTGCCCCATCCCTTTTTATCAGAATCTTGCTCTTGCGATGACAAACCGCACTACTGCTCGTCGGGGCAGCTGACTCACAGATCCTCAAACGGAACCAGGCTGCACCATCGAGAAGCAATATCCTTTCGGTAAAACATCCCCTCAAAGTGAATGCCTCCAACGCCCACATACGCCAGAGTAACCGCTTCTTCAAGGGTCGACCCCCGAGCAGCGACAGACAACACCCTGCCGCCTGCCGTCTTGAGCTCGCCAGCATCCCATTCAGTTCCAGCGTGGAACACTTGGATACCTAAGAGTTGCGTCAGCCTGAATAGTCACCTGAAAGTACGTGGAACAAACCTAATGGACAAGCTCCCAGGGTTATAACGTCTCCTTGGCGATACGCCCCTGGATATCCTTGTGCAGAAACCACAACGTTGCACGCATATCCAGGCAGAACCGGTATTGATACTGAGTCGAGCTTCCCGTTGCAGCACGCAAGGAGTATCCCAGCGAGGTCACACTCGGGATCCAGAAGCATCATCATCGTCTGAGTCTCTGGATCTCCAAATCTTGCGTTGTACTCGAGAACCCTGGGCCCTTTGGCCGTCAACATGATGCCTGTGAAAAGCATACCTGTAAACGGTCGCCCTGGTCCAGATTTAGCTTCATCCTGATACAGCAGACATTTGACTTGCCTTCGAGTCTGAGACCTTCCAGAGTCGGTTCAACGATATCCCTCTCAATCTCTCGCATCTGCTCCGGGCTCACAAACGGCAAAGGCGCATAGACACCCATCCCACCCGTATTCGGGCCTTTGTTCCCATCCAAGATCCGCTTGTGATCCTGTCCAGGCGGCAACGATTTGAAAGTCTTTCCGTCGGTGAAAGTCAAGACACTGATCTCGTCGCCTTCGAGATACTCTTCGATAACGACAGACTGTCCCGCACTTCCAAACTTGTGATCAACCATGATCTCGTGAAGCTCTTGGTGGGCTTCCGCTCGGGTTGAGGGGAGGACAACGCCCTTGCCGGCGGCGAGACCGTCAACCTTGATCACCACTCGGCTCTCGCCTGGTATCTGATGAAGATACTGCCGAGCATCGTTGTAGCTGCTGAAAGAGCTATAGTTGGCAGTCGGGATGTCATACTTTTTCATCAAGTTCTTGGCATAAGTCTTTGACCCCTCAATCTCAGCCGCCTCCTTTGTGGGAGCAAAGCAAGGGATGCCACCTAAAATGCGTCAATATCTCCAACTTGAGGAAAGTGAAAGCAACCAAGACTCACTGCCTCTAAAATAACCCTCGATACCATCCACAATAGCATCATCCGGCCCGACCACTACAAGACCGACACCGAGGTCTTTCGCGAGGTCCACCAGACCCGGATAATCAGTCGCCTCAACTGAGCGGATATTGGAGACCTTGGAGAGCTCGCGCGTTCCCCCGTTGCCAGGAACGACGCAGACATGCTCGACTGACGCGCTCTGGGCCAGCTTCCACGCCAGACTGTGCTCGCGGGCACCTTTGCCCACGAGGAGCACTTTGAGTGGCGATTCAGACATTCTTGACAGGTCTTTGTGTTAGGTGGTGAGCGCAAGAGATAAATTCGATGGTGAAGTGACGCGCTATTCAAGACAAGAAATACATGTTCAGATTGCGACGTCCTTGTCGGGAATTTGCAACGACCAAGGTTTTTCGCATCAACAGACTTGAAAGTCAAAGTCAAGGCCACGTTGAGGTCGGTAATATGCAGAAACCACAGATGATATGTAAGTTCGAGTTAACGGGCCTGGACATGGTTATCGTCGCGACCCCCTTTTCCACGCACCAGAACGTAATACGCTCTTTTTATAAATAATCAAAGACTTAATTATAATATTATAAATTGTGATCTAATTGCTTTCTAATCTATAATATAAGAAATCCAGTCTTAAAGTTGTGGGCTTATTCTAACTGAGTGCGTGGAATGATGGGTCGCGACGTTAGAGATCATGATATGTCCGATCAAGATATCTTATGCTAGCGTCAGGGCCGTCATTCCTGCCGCCAGAGAGAGTGGAAACCTTTAATCATGGCGAAGATGTTTGAATCAGTCATCTTGACCTGAACACGATGAACAAGTTCCCTCGCGGTCACGTCGCCGCTGACGGCCGCGCATCAATAACAATCGATACTTGTGCTCTCAATGGTAACTGATCCGCTCTGGGATCTTCGCTATTCATCTTAATGTTCACGTTCACGTATCAACAGTTGAGTTTCTCAGTCAAGTTCATGATTCGTATTCTGACAGGTGTCAAACCGGTATATGCTGATCCAATAATGCAACAATCTCCCAAGTACCCATGCACTCTACATGCATCCAAGTGCCAATATCCACCAATTCAACGCCAATGCCAAACATTACACAATAGATCAAACCTTGGCCTGCTTATCATCGATAACCAAGATACCCGCGTCAATACCCGCCCTCGCAAACCGGTCTCCCAAAACACCCACAGTCCTCTGGAACTCGCGCTCCAGGCCAAAGTCCTCGGCGAGGAGATTGTCAAAGAGAGCGTGGCTCCTCCCCACAACGACCAGGTCTCCAACGTTCAGTCTTGACTTGCCGACCGTCTCGCGCGCGTGGGCGACGGCGCGGTCGGGCAAGTGGCGGATTGAATCGACAGGGACCTCGACAAAGGTGACGCGGCCCTCGAGGGTGTTCGAGGCGCTCTTCTTGGCCGTGCTTAGGAGATCCAAGTCACTGGCAGAAGGAACACCTACGACAGCTTTGGCGACACTGTTGCTGGCTGATGGGCCACTCTGAGGCGTGCTGTGTGGCTCGATTTCGGGGTCATCATCGCTGAAACTGAGGTGGACAACCGTGATGGACACATTAGGATTGTGGGCCAGCTGGAGAACAAAGAGGAGGGCTGCACGGTCATCGTTGCCACCGATAAAAGGTACAAAGATGCGCTGGCTGTGGTCGATTGGCGTACGCAGCATGCCCGAGTCCTGAGTGCTGTGCACGGAGAGTCCGGTGAGGGCGCTGCGGGTGAGGGTCGGCCGGCTCGAAGAGCCGCGATCATCGGGGCTCCGGCTGATGTATATACCCGTTGTGCAGGTCGAACGCGCGACGGCAGCTTGGACGTAGTCAATGTAGCTTCTGCTGAAGAAGCGGTCGTTGGGGTTGCTGTTCTCAGAAAAGGCGCCGGCCGAATTCTCCTCGGCGAGACCTCCATATGTGCTCCATGGGACGAGCATAAAGTCGGACCTGGCCTCCTCAGCGACCTTGACGAGCGTCTCTGCGTATGCCGAGGTTGGGATGACAGAGACCTGGCCGGCAACGGAAACACCGTTGAGTCGGGAAAAGGTCTGGAAGGCAGAAAAGACGGCATCGCGAGAGGTAAACTCGTCCGCCTCGGCAGACTGCATGACGGACGATGTACGGTCGGTAAGCTCCATCAGGCGAAGACCGTGGACTTCCAGAGGCTTAGAAAGGGGAGAGCGGCTCTTTTCCTCTGACACGACGCTGGCCGGGGCAGCTCTAGAGACAGCCGGGCTGTCCTCTGACTTTTGCGCGGGAGACGAGTTGGAAGCCTTGCGGGCGTCGCCGAGAAGGGCAACCAGATTGAAGAGACCGGAGAGAGCATCGAGTCGAAGGTGAAGGGTGAGGCGTCGGGTCTGGGATCTGTCAAGGACTTCCTCCATTCTGTGCTCGGATGACTGGGCTTCCGAGGTGAGAGGAGTTCCATCCCAGTCAATCTCGCCCCGACGCCATTTTTCCACCTTTTGGCGATACCAGACGGGGTAGAGCCATTTGGTCAATGGCGTGGTAGTAACGGTGGTGACCTGTTGTGGTTAGCCAAGTTCAGCTCAGGATGTGGAGACACATACCAATGCCATGACGACAAACATGGTGAATGTTCGGCGCGAAAGGATACCAGCCTGGAGGCCGATGTTCTGGGAAAGTCAGTATAGGAGTCGTTACTTAAGATGCACTACTTACCAAGACGATGAGTTCGACAAGACCCTTGCAACTCATGAGCACACCGATTGTGAAACTCTCTCGCCAGAGACATTGACATAACCGAGCTGCCACGCTACCTCCGATAATTTTGCCAGAAAAGGCGCAAACGATGACGGCAACAACGTATCCCCAAGTCTTGCCGTCGTTGAGCAGACCCAAATCAGTGTTGAGACCAGAGAGAGCAAAGTAGAGGGGTAAGAGAAGAGAGGCCACTAGATCCTCAATCTTTTCGGTGAGCTTGATGGCAAAACCGCCGTCGTGAGGACATATCACGCCGACGAGGAAAGCGCCAAAGATGGCATGGACGCCAATGGCAGCTATCTTGGATTAGCGGTTGTCGCGTAAGCTGATCATCTGACGTACCTGTGAACCAAGCCGACACAAGCATCAGGAGCAGGGTCAAGGCGGTGATGCCTTGAGAGGGACCATTCTGGATGCTATCGTTGCGGCGCAAGATCCAGAGAAAGGCGGGTCGCACGGCAAAGACAAGGAACAGAACCCATGCGACAGCCGTCAGGAAAACATAGAGCGCCGTGAGACCGGAAGCGTTATTGCAAAGGGCAACGCTCAGAGCGAGAAGAACCCAGCCAGTGACATCATTGCCGATACCAGCCGCGAGCACCGTAACACCAACCGAGGTTCCAAGAAGCTGGAGCTCGGACAAAATGCGACAAAGCACGGGAAAAGCGGTAATAGCGAGAGCAGTGCCGATGAAGAGGGCAAAGGTGCCGAATCCTATGTTTTCCGCGTTACCCTCGCTGCCGAACTCCTTGAACAGACCCCAGGCGACGGCGACACCAAGACCAAAGGGAAGGATCATGCTGGCCAGACCAACGCTGAGGGCAATGCGCCAGTTTGTGCGGAACATGCGGGTATCAACTTCGAGGCCGACGAGGAAGAGGAAGAGCAGCAGGCCAAGATTGGCGACATTTGCGAGGACAGGCATCGACTCGGTCGGGAAGATGTTTTCCTTGAAGTTTGGGATGCGCATCATGATGGACGGGCCGAGGACGATGCCACCAATGACCTCTGCGATAACGCGAGGCTGGCCGAGCTTGGACAGCGGGTAATGGAGGAGTCGGCAGAAGATGATGATGATGAAGGCCTGGACGATGAAGAGAGAGATGGGGTCCTTGGGGTTGTAGTGGATGGGGTTGAGGCCCTCGATGATGCCGCCCTGAGGCTTTGCGCCCGTGGTAGCCGCGGCGGCGGCGGTGGTTGTAGCGGACATGACGGGCGACTGTAGCTGTAGAATGTGATGGCGATGTCTACACGAGAGCCGAGCGTTGAGCTCAAGGCTCACCTCGGAGGATGGGGAAGCGCCTCGACAAGGGAGGGTTCGGGGAGAGGTCGAACGAGTCAAGGAAGGACGAAGAGCCGCTCGATGGGATGAAACCCCCAGAGGAGAGGGGGGAGAAGGGGATAATATAGAGGAGAGAAGGCGGTAAGACAGACGATCTCTTCTTTGTTCCAAGAAAGAGTCCAAGATAAGGTTGAACTACCTAAATAAGCGGGGGTCATCTGGAGCCCCTCGCCTCCAACTTTTTGTTGTGGAGTCACCAAACCAGGGTCCAATCTTGGTCGTGAGATGCACCATCCTTGCGACAAAGGACGAGGAATGGTGCCCGGAGCTAGAGGTGCGCAGCTAGCAGCTTGGAAGAGTCATAAAGAGAGACATGGCTTTGCGCAAGAGCCCAGACTCCGGACAGGCCTTGAGCCTCGAGCTGTCGATTATGATGGTGTTGGGGAAACAGTTTTGGGGTTGCAGAGCTTGATGTTCAGTGGTCGGCCGCGTTAGACGATGGCCATGTGCTATCAGCGTGCGACCGAAACAGGCGCTGGATGCGCCCGTTGCGACAGGCAAAGGAAAAGAAAGCACATTACGGATGTTAGCTCGTGCTTTGATGACGGGAGGCTTGCTCGGGGACTTGACGAGTCGAGGCCCATTTAGGCTCACGGGATCATTTCAAGGCGATTGCCATAGCCTCGGCGCGCGGGGAGAAGGAGGAATGATGGGATTGGCAGCTCGGCGTGGGCGGTAAAGCTTGTGAGCGGTAAGCGATGGTACGGTACAGCGGGAGTTTGACGGGTAGCGTGGTTTCACAAGGAAGATCATCCATCCTCCTACATCTCTCTCCCTACCTTTACCCTTCCATTAACCTCTATTTCTCTCTCTCTCCGTCATCTCTCACTCCATATCCTCTCGCTCTCTCGTATCCCATTATCAACTGATCCATGTAACCTCCTCCACATGCCCCGTCCGCCAAGCATGCAGCGCCCCAAAGCTATCCCTGCAACAGGCCCCATACAAGCCTCATCTCCCCCCTCATGTGACGCGCCTCGCAACCGTTCACGCGCCATTTCACCGCCCGGGCCTGTCGAGATCTCGGTTGCCTCGTTCCCCCACGATTCGCAGCGCTTGGCTCGGATGGGTCAGATGTCAGTGCGGGGACAAGGCAGAGACGCCCGTGATATTGATCAAAGCTGGTGGTGGTCCAGTCATCATCACATTACCTTGTGCGCCTCAGTCAACCATCCACCGCATCTCCAGACGACGCTCGGGTGCCGCATCTTCCGGATGCTACGATACCTCGACCCGAGAGGCTGGTTGGTGGTTTCACGTCGTAGCCAGAGCACGGTCTTCTACCGCAACCCTCCCTCGATAAACTCCCCGACGTGCATTGCGCTCGTCGTCACAGCATCGCAACTTTTATGTGCCGTGATGACTGGGTGACGGCCATGTTTCACTGCGACATTCCCAGCAGCCAGCTCCTCGGGTCTGATAAACTCTGATGCTGTACTGACCTGCTTGCTTTTTCACTTTCACACTTGCAATCCAGGATCAGCAGGGGCCGTCTGATGATGACCTGAGGCTATCTCAAAGATTATCTTCAACCCTCTACTTGCCATGTCAATCAGCCTGGGGCCTTAGCGCCATTGGCCGTCTTGATCCTCAAAAGCAGCACAACAAGACCGGTCAGCAGAGACCGTGCAACTGTCTCACTTGAACCACCACTCTTAATGTCTGTGCGAGTCGTAGTGGTGTTGCAGCACGAGCTCAATTATTGGCCAATCTCTAGTGCAATCTCGAAGCTATTCACACCCGCCATACCAGCGCCCAAGACATTCGCTCGCACTCACCCTGTCGCCTGTTCAATTCTTGTCTGCACTCGATTTTCTTGTATACGCTGGCTCAATTCATTAGCAGAGGGGAGAAATAACTTCGTTCTATGCTTTTGCGCTCGTCATATCCCAGTCAAAGTGCCATTATGGTTGCGCTAGATCTGCTCGAAGCTGGCCTAGAACCCAGTGTTTGATTACCTGACGATTGAGCGCCGCCATGGACAAAAAGTCGTGCGCGAATTGAGTGCAATTACAGGCTCATTCTTGGTCAATCTGAGCTACTGAGCCTAGTCTTGTGCGGCTACATGGCCAGGTATGTGAAAGCTCCCTCGTCGCCCTCAATTACCCTGATATGAAGGTGGCCTCACAATCTTGATGCTTCACCGTTATGATTGAGTTCTAGAAGGTAGGTCCGACAAGGATGCCTATCGTACTTCTGTGAATCCCCATCTCGGTTGCGTGCGTACTTGAGTTCAAGGACGGGCGCCAATCTCGCTGCGATAATTACGGTTCATCCTCCTCAGTGTACTCGCAATTACATCTGGATCGACCCGTTCAGCGTCTCAAGATGCCTGGAGAGCGCTATCAACTGCGACAATACAAACGTCAATACACTTATCACGTCGGCTCGGCACCTGGCCAGCAAAGAAGTTGGCTCCTTCTGCTCCCCGTACCTCTATTGCAAGGCCAAGACTGAGGTTGTGTTCAATGAGGTCCATATTATAGCCCTCACGAGCCGCATTGTGACGATTATCCCGGCAATAAGCACATCTGCATGCACAGACCGTTGTCCAGACCATCGGTGTCTTTCCCGCCCTCAAAGATCCCGGCCGAATATCAGGGCAGGTATGGGGGTTGCCTTCTAGCGTCGTGAGCGGCACATGCGTGTCATGTCAAAGCGCCGACTCCAACCACCAAGACGATGCCCAGATCCTCTACCGTAGTACCGACTGGGACACGTGATACCAAGACGAGGACGGCGGCGGCGGTGAGTTAACCCGTCGGTGAAGTGCTACTGACCCCAATTATCACAGACCACCAGCACACACACGTACTAACCAGTCCGACCAACTGCGGGCTCTGCAGCAGAGAAGCGTGCGGTGCTGGCCTACCTCGAGACCAAGATTGGCTACCTTGTTCACGCTCCTTGGACGACAGGTAGTGCCTCAATATGCTGGTCAATTAGCGAATACTACACTCTTGCAGGAAGGCCATTGACCTACGCGCGTAGTACAACGTGTGCAGGATTGTGCAGAGTGGCAAGACAGGGAGCTTGTGCCATATGGGCAAGTCGGCGTGGGAGATGCGGTTCTACCAGACGCGCCCGGTGTACGATGAGTGGTTCCAGAGGCCATTTGCGGTCGCGGAATACAGCGAAGTTCCGTATTCTCAGAAGAAGCTGATTATTGTCGGTCCATATGCTGATCCTCAGTAGATGGGTTGAGACGATGAGTTAAACGAGTTGATGAACTGCAAGAACTCAACAAAGCTGATCTAACGATGACCGTGAGCTCAGGGACCCTATTCTCCGGCATCGAGATAACCACGTGCGTTCATGCAGGGGCATAACTAGATCATGGATTGAGCATTGGAGCCAAGATTTGCGGCCCGCTCGGCCATGACTCTTTCGGGAAGTCCACTTGGATGAGCCATAATGACAAAGTACCTTGAACCGCAGATCGGCAGGTTACTAATCTGACCAACGAATTGTATAAACCAAGATCAATTCAACTGTTTCTCCAATTCTCTTAACAAGTCAATCCATCAACACGTCTCGCAATGTCGGAGCAAAACCACGCCCTCGTTTTTGGCGCGACCGGCCTCATTGGCTGGGGCGTCGTGGAACAGCTTCTCTCTTCTTACCCTACGCCAACGTCTTTCACGAGTGTCACGGGCGTGAGCAACCGACCTGTTGATGCGTCTAGGACATTCTGGCCTGAAAAGTCAGATACTAGACCGGAGCTCCAGCTTGTATCGGGTGTCAATCTCCAAAGCGACAATGTCACGAGCCAATTGAGGGACAAGATCCCTGGTGTTGACAAAACGACGCATGTGTTCTATTTTGGTTGGTGACGCCCTCATGATGAGCCAAGAGTAAACTGACCACGGCTAGTCTTTGCGCCGCATAATGAGAGCCACGAAAAGGAATGTCAGCTCAACAGCGACATGATGCGAAAGCTCGCATCCGCCCTCAACACCCTGGCGCCTAACTTGAAGTCCTTTATTTACTCGGGCGGCACAAGAGTCAGTCCTTCTGTTCCATCCCATCTCGTTTCTCTAACACCCCCAGGGCTATGGCATTTACATCCCTGATGGCATTTTTACGGCCCCTCTCCAAGAGTCCATGGCTGGTGACTTGCCCGCCGACTACGCCAAGACCGTCGCCTATCCATGGTTCCGCGAGATCCTCACCGAGGCCTCCAATGGCCGCGCATGGACGTGGACAGAAGTCTGCCCCGACGTCGTCGTAGGCTTCAGCCCTATCGGATCCAACTTTTCGCTGGCTCTTCACTGGGCGCAGTATCTCTCCCTGTACGCGTATAATCACGGCGTCGCTGGTGCAAACGAGAACAAGGTTGAAGTGCCCTTCCCGGGGAACAGTGAAGCCTACCACGCGCGCTTCACGCCTGCATCCTCGCGCATCATCGGCCGCATCGCTGTTCATGCCGCTCTCAACCCATCGTCGTGCGGCTCCAGGATCATCAACATGCTCGACCGCACAGAGCCCACTACCTTTGCCGACCTCTGGCCCTCCATCGCCGCCTACTTTGGACTCGTCGGCGTCCCACCCTCAGATGATAGCAGCGCGCAGCCGCCGAGCGAGTACATCGAGACGCACAGGCATCTTTTTGAAGAGAACGGCAAGCTGAATGCGATCAAGGCGGGCGTGGGCGCGGGGAGCAAGCAGCTCGATAGCGTGGGTTGGTGGTTGACGTTTGATCGGCATTTGAGCGCAGAGCGATTGCGCGAGGTGGGCTTTTCGGAGGAGGGAGATCCTACGGAGGGATGGATTGAGGCGTTCAAGAAGTTTAGAGAGGCAGGAATTGTCTTTTAGTGGTCTTGATAGGTCAGTAGAAGATGGAGGATCACCGTAGAGCTTGAGGATGGCCTATTGATGATTGATTCAACACTACACTTCTACTCAAAGACGTCAAGGAGTGCTACGGCAAGTGGGATCTGCAGCACCTCTTTAATGCTACTAACCGCCATGTCACCTGCTGGTACGTCTCGACGAGCAAATACGGGCAATAACTATTTACATTCAGAGACAAAGTGATATGAAAGAAATAAATGTACTACAAAGACAATTATAAAGATAATAAAGCGTAGTATCAAGCGAGTGTGAAGGGTCCCAACGTAATGGGGCTGTGTTGGTAAATCTCCGTCGGCTTCCTCCAAGTCTCTAGTCTAGCTTGGCCTTCTCGTGATGCCTGGTCTTCTGTAGACCTCGTGCTTCTCAAGCAGGAGGATTGAAATCAGCAGGCGAGCAGTTCCGAGAACCGATGTACCAGTTGCCTCCCCGTTGGAGAGCGTCTGAAAATGAGCTGTTATACAACCAGCAGCTGAATGGGTTGTACAACATCCAAGCTTGACACTGTGGGTCGATAGCGCAGCTGCGAGCACAGGCCGTAGCATCCTCAGCAGGAGTCCTCCTGTAACTCCCCGTCCCGGAGTAGCCATTCGGATCGACCTCGCCGTTGCAAGCTTCCAGCGTAGGCTGGTAGTCGTCTGGCTTGCACCATCGCGAGCCCATAAGGCGTTTGTCAGAGCCTGCGAAGTCGATGGTATCCGAGTATTCGCTCTCGAACAGGCTGCACTGTCTGGGGGAGTTGAATTGCCAGGTCTGACACTTCTTGGCACCCCTGCACTCCTCAGCACAAGCCGCCTCGCTGTAGATGTTTCCGAGAGTGTCATAAGGCAGCTTAGTGGCGGCAGCGAAGCTGATCTGTCCATCGCAAGGCCCGACGTAGTCATCGGGGTTGCAGTCTCGCGAGCCAATCCACTTATGGCCGCCACCAGGCATGAGGGAATCTCCATACGGAGAGCTGTAGAGGTAACAGGCATCTCCCTGGTTGAGTAGCAGCCAAGCCTTGCACCTGAAATCAAGCAAGCAATCACGGGCGCACTTGTAGCCATCTTTGGAATCGGTAATCCTGTAGGCACCGACGACGGCGACGCCCCATTTGGCGATGTTGCCATTGCACTGGCGCTCTGGCTGATAATCATCAGGCGTGCAAGGCCGCGAGCCTGCCATGCGAAGGTCGGCTCCTTCGGTGTCGGTGAATTCCGAGAACGGGTCCTTGAAGAGCTTGCAGTCGTGTAGATCCACGAACTGCCAGACCTGGCAGCCGGGTTCGGACATGCACCGAGCAGCACATGCATCCATGTCTCTCGCGTTGTTGTCCGTTTTCCACGGCTCTTGGCCGATGTAGCGGAATCCAATGTCGTTATTGCACACCGTCGGCACCGGTGCAGCTGACGTGGTGCTGGCTGCAGAGGTGGTTTCGGTGGTGGTTGAGTCGACGACGGTAGTCGAGTCCATGGTGGTGGTTGACTCCAAGGTGGTGGTTGAAAGCGAGACAGTAGTAGAGATGAGAGACTCAGTCGTGGAACTATCAGAAGCAGTGGTCGTGGTTGCAGCTATCTCGGTGACAGAAGACGAAGACCAAGTATTCGGCTTACAGACGCCAGCCTCGACGGCGGCGACGCTGAAGCAGGCCAAAGCGGCCATGAGCCTCATGCGGTTGGCCATTGTTAAAGAAAGTACCAAACCCTGGTGCTAAAGGAGTGACTGGGTTAAGGAGAGAAAAGGTCTGAAGAGAGAAAACAGTTGCTTGGCAAGGGGGAATGGCTCTTTTCTTATAGAGATACTACTATCCACTGCAATCTCAATCTGCCGAACGAACCGTTAGCGGGATGTCACCAGTGGGTGTTTCGTTCAATAGTTTGGGCGTTGTGGCGCACTATTGAGGTCTGGACCCTTGCTCGAATCTTAGATTGCCGAAACCAAGTCCCAATCGGCCGGTAAAGGAGGCATAACTAATTCAACCTGTTTTCAGGGGATATTCTCCTTTACATAAATCGGTTGATCGGAACAACGACTGATAATACTTGCGGTGGATGGCAACAACCTTTCTGGTATCACTGCGATTCAAGACTACCTTGTGAAATCGAAACCGGTCGCTCTCGGAGTTGGGAGCCGGACGACGTGGTGGCTCCTCATGATTGAAATAAGTCAAGTTGTATCACCGCATGGCTGACTTCATTTACCTAGTGGCTTTCCGACAATAGCTTTGGTATTACTAGTCTTTGACCTGAAACAATTTATAGTCCCAGGTCGAGCGCGGGGCATAAGTAGACCACGAGAGAATGAATTGGCACTAACAGCTTCAACCAATTACTCTTGGCATATAAGTAGACTGAACTATTTCCACGAGCCTGTCCTCCTAGACCAAAGGCTGAGCTGCGTCAACCTTCATCTTAGGTAGCAGTCCAAAGTCATGCATCTCCTGGAACGCCTCAAACATGCTCTCCAGCGTATCAACGAACCCAGAAAAACCAAAGCGCCGCGTCTTGTTGGTGCACAAACTCCCAAACCTGATGTACGCAAAGTCCGAGATGTTATCACCCCCTGATCCATCCGCAAACATGTTGGCTTTTACCTCTGGGTTCTCGCGCATGACTTCCTCCCACGCCTCCTTGTTTGCCGGTTCTTGGAACCAGTCGGCAAGGGTGAAGGACATCTGCATCTTCAATGGTGGGCCGTATCCCAAGGGGGCATCTTTGCCTCCAGCGTGAGGCATACTTAACGGTGTCTCCTCGTTACCATTTGGTTCAACCACACCCTTCTCAACGTCAAACCACCTTGCCAGCTCGTGAAAGAAGCGATTCCAACTCAGAACACCTCCATCCTGGGCATTAAAGGCCTCGTTGGCACAGCTGTCTTCCAGCACTGCCCACTCGCTGAGATACCCCGTCAGTCGCGCGGTCGAGTGACAGCATTCGTACTGCCACGATTCGAAATCGCCACCAAACCGAAGGGGTTCCTTCTTTTGGGCCTGCACGGCGGCGTAGACACCAAACGGATACAGCATGTTGAGCGGAGAGCTGTGCGTAACACCGATGATGCCAGCGGGGCGGATAACGTTCCAGCTAGTTTCGGGGTGACGCTCGCAGAACTTCTTCATGGCGTCTTCCATGGGGTAGTAAAAGTTGGGCTGAAGGTGTCGCGGCTGAGGGTCCGACTCAACGATAGGTGTCCTTACACGCCCGATGTGCACGCCGTAGTTCTTACCGCCAGTCTGGAGGAGGATCCGCTTGGGCTTAATCTCTGCCGCTTCAAGCGCCTGTGTGAAGTTGTCGAACAGGGGCGCGTTGGCCTCGACCAGGTCTTTGGCCATCGAAGGGTCCATTCCTGACTTGCCCTCGACCTTGGGCTGGACGTAGGTGTAGTAGAAGACGTAGTCAGCCGAGACGCCATTATCGGTCAACGACTTTGCGATTTCTTGGGGCGAGGAGCTCATGTTTGTAGGTATGTGCTTGATGCGAGACCTCAGCTCGGAGGGAATGAGATTGAGCTGCTCATCGGAAAGGCCACTGCGAGATAGCGTGTAAATGGTGGCCCAACGCTCGGGGGAGTCTAGCAGGGCCCTCAAGGTGTTGAACCCGGAGATGCCTCCCGCGCCGCAGATGATGGCGGTCAAGTTCTTCAACGCCGGGTCAAAGGTGGGGAGGTTGCGGTAAATGCCAACCTGGCGAAGAGGATAAGATTTGGAGCTCATTTTTGATATTTGAGAGTAGTTGATGAATAGACGATGAAAAGTAGGTGTTGCAGGAATCAAGGCTGCAGGGCGTATATGCGATAGGGCAGATGACAGCACCATTTATAGCCGCGTCTCTCGGCACTTGCACTCTAGTAGCCCCATGAATGAATCATCATCCCAGGTTTTTCTTGGGTATCTGTGGGACCATCATGGGTCGAGAGGCCCGTGTAACTGAAATTGAAACCTGCGCATCGATTGCTCGCGTACATCAGTGGAGTCTATCGGACTTGACTTCTCAAGTGGGTTGTTCGGGCCTTTTTAGAGAGAGCCGGAAACATATAGTACATGCCGAGTAAATGACGCAGTGAGCGAAGAGACGCTATAGAAAGTTAATAGCATCCTGCAAGATAGATGACCAAGCTGGTGCGTAGAGGTGATGCTTGAGATTGAAAGTCTTTTGGGAATATACTACACAAGTTCAGGAAAGAAACCAAGATAATCACGGTCAGCAGGTAAAGCTTGAGGCTTTTAGAGTAAGGGCTCTCCCTTTAGTTGCTCAAAGACTACCACTTCATACTCGCGCATATTACCTGGGTAACTATACAGGTTCAGAAGGGACACAGTCTAATTGAAACTGTTCCCGACTCATGGCCAGATAGTCGTCGTCAAACACCTGACGACATAGTGGATCGCCAGGGATTATGGAAAGGGTGTATTTGAAAGCCGAGCTTTTCCGCCCTGGGGGATCGGGTTTAAGAGAATTTTCGAGGACATGACTCAAATATGAGATATATATAAACGCGTCCATGCGACAACGTAGCTATATAAGGTCTTGTTGTTAAGACGACTTCATCATAACCCCTTTCTGTCATTTCCAGATCCTGGTCCACGATCTATCGCCTAGCTCGGCATTCCTGTATGTCTTTTGTGCTTTGGCGGGTATCGGAATTAGGAGCCTCGCCATGACCATCGCCAATGAGGTCGTTAATCTGGGGCATCGAGATCGGTATCAGGGATTTGTTAGCTCCGTAGTTTGTGTTGGGGAGTGTTACTACCGAATGGCCTGAAGACTACGATGGCCTCTTCAAGAAGTGGAGGTCAGTCAGATAGGATTTTGTGAGACCCAGAACCCCTTGGGCGTAATTTTATGGCGTTAGCTTGTAGCAGGGGCGGAACCGGTATGGCTGAATGTGTTGTTTGGATCGTGTGAGCTTAGCACCTTGAGAAGCGTGGTTTTATGTGCATATGAGAGCCGAAAGTTTATGGAAATCTAACCTCATGTATCTCAACCGTAGAGCGAGTCATGGGTTGTTATTTCTGCTTGAATGCAGGCTCGCGAGCAAACATTCATCAATCTTTCCCTCATCCTGGTGGACCATTCGCCCGTCGTTTTTGGCAGAAGTGAGGAAATCATACCAAGGCATGTCATTGACTCTTTCGCTGTCTCTAGGCATGCCTGTCGCTGGTCGGAAGTTTATGCTCTACTCCTTCACAGCAGTAACAAAGAGTGAGATCGTCAGTGGTTGTGACATGTTCAATGTTTCGTAGCATGCAACGCTCCACCTGTTGTGGCGTATTCAATTGCCTGCGAGTTCTAGAAAGAACGCCGATGGAACATGGAATTGAGTGGCGTTGTCAAATTCAACGAGGCCTCCCAGTGAACCCTCTACCTCCGAAAGAGGGAACTTTTCCTTTTCGATCAACTCCCAGTAACCCACAAGGGTCAGATCCGTAAGAGTGCCACGAACTTGAGATAGGGCATCAACAACTTAGCCAGAGTTGATAACAGGGGCGCTGGTGCCATGGCGCCACTCCTGGCGCAGCTTCCCAAGTGACTTGGTAGCAAGCTGTCGCTCCCAAATCCTCCATATATCTAGTGATGTAAGGGTGGAGGATCGGTGTAAAGTTCGAGACCTGGGACACGGGGGATAATAGACGCATCAGTTTTACCGGCCTGGACCTCCCACACTCAAAGATCTACAACTAACACAGCTGTAGACGCGATAAGATCAACGATTTTGTCCATCTTCAGAACGGCCATGGGCAGTTTTGGCAGAGGACTGTCGAAGCACGTGGAGCACCATCCGAGAAGCATGAGGCCCGACTGGTGAGGCTCCGAGCGTAAACAGACCAGTTGGCGACTATGAGATAAACTACGCTGAAAGAGGGAGATTGGCGGTGGCTGAGAATTCCTTCAGTCGTGCCATGGCTATCTGAAGATAAAATACAGGTAGGGCGCCGTTCTGGTTCGGATATTCGGCTTGGCTTCGAGAGAAGCGATGTGCCCACGGTTTCAAGAGTCTTTCCGTAAACAAGAAACTCATATACTACCGCAGTACAAAATTTACTCACTTTGCTCCATTTCAGACTTACATCCGCATGAGATGGTTTTCGAGTGCCTTTATTCCGGAATAAGGGTTTTGAGCCGTCAGACTTCTCTCGTCTTTGTCGTCGCTCAAGGCAGAAACTTTGGCCTGCTATTATCTTATATCCTTGTGAGTATTCGTGGGACATGTTTGTGGATTCGGGCAAATTCGAGATTCATTCTTTTGGTCGTCGACTCATCAAGGGTCTTCAGAGGCGTAGCCAGCGGACCAGTTTGATTATACCTATTGCACATGGAGATACTTTGTCTGTCCCTCATCTCCTGCCTCTAATTGCTTGCTTGTAGCAGAATAGGACCTGCATACTGTGTTCTTTCTTCTTGCCTGTGAGAAAGTAATATACAACTTACGTAGGGGCTTGCGTATCCCTTAGAGAGACACACGATAAGACAAGATCTGCTTGAGCCAGCGCCAACCGGGCATCTTGCAAGCATTAGAGTTAAAACGTTCCGGCATGCTGTATACTTTATTCAGAGAGCCTACAAACTTTTAAAGTTATTCTCTGATCCACAGGGTAGATGGTTTGTGCCAAACACGCTCGTCCATGAAACTTATAACCCCAGATGCGTCTAATCGCTTGCGAGAGAAGTCGGCTTCGGTCGCCAAACAGTAGCATAAACCAGACACTGAATGATTACTTTATACCAAACGATTGATTCTAATTTGCACCTGAATGTGCAAGTTCAAACCGGCGAGCCGTCATCTAGGCCAGAGGTCCAGCTTCATTACACATCGCTTGGCGCTAGTCATGTCAACCAACAACACCAAAGGGTTGGCAGCGTGTTGATTGTGTGCAGACGATCAAAAACACCGTAACAAAGACGGTCAAGACGACCATCGCAGGTTCCAAAACGACACTGAAGCCCGCCACAAAGACCAATACACAGATTGTCACCGAGAAAGTAACAGAAACCGAGTTTCCGCCCGGGGCCACGACAACCGTGACCGAGATAAGGTGGAACACCTAAATCGAGTCGCCGATTATATCGACCACTGTCATCATCATAGATACCGGTAAGTCCAGGCTTGAAACACATGTATTCCAGCGACTGACGAC
Organism: Fusarium cicatricum; assembly: GCA_021730345.1. Classification (NCBI taxonomy): domain Eukaryota; kingdom Fungi; phylum Ascomycota; class Sordariomycetes; order Hypocreales; family Nectriaceae; genus Fusarium; species Fusarium cicatricum. The sequence goes on along the minus strand of JAJODA010000045.1, from coordinate 9,502 downwards.
TCTGCGACCCAGTGACGGTATAAACTCAGGTCCCCGGGCCTCCAGAATTCGGAGCGTGCGCCGACTTTAACATGCTCTCGCAAGAGCTTAACGGCGACCTCATCGATGGATTTTCTATCTCCGGTAGTGGCCTACAGGTCTCCTTGGGGATGGGCTACACGCCAGAACAATGCTGCACGAAGTGCTTCGAGCAGCCCCGGGGTTCCTGCTTTGGAAGCCTTACACAACGCGGAACCGGCGAGTGTATACTTATCAAGGGCCGTAATGGCGTGACTTGTACTCCAGGAGAGGGCCCGGGTGACATCCTTTTTGCTTCTGGTAATAATAACCACGCGCTCTACTACACTGCCAGCAATGGGCCATACCGTGGTTTTCTCTGGTCGGGGAACCTGTAGGTGATCGGGAGCTCATATGCATATCCGTGGATGGCTTTTGCGACTACGCAGCGGGAAATGACAGTTTTATGGAATATGAACTTTTTAGTTTTCAGCGTTTGGTTAAGACAATTAACTTAAGGTCGTGACATTGATCGATGTATCATGCTCAATGTTCTCGCAAAGGCAAGGTGCTTCCACAATAACAAAGAACACAGTTGTGACATTGATCACAGCCAGTCTTGCCCATTTTCTAGATATGTAGAAGTCGATTACTACTCCTGGCTTTTACTCTAGAAGTTATGGCCGTAACAACACGTATAATTGAGGCCTCTGGGGCTTTGGGATCTGTGACTTGGTTCTAGCAGGGTCAAAACTCCGCCACGCTTTAGTGTGCATTATGATGGCCGCTATTGACGAGTCTTGTGGCTCCATCAAAACGTGCTCAATGGTTTACCGCTAAAGCGCGCCGCTACCGCTTTTGGCCGGTTCAGCTCGTGTCGGGATCTCCAAGCCACGGCGCTCAGCCGTTGCACTACCAACGGAAAAGATCTGGCTATCTCCAGCCATATCGGTCACCTCTTAAGCGCGGGCTGTTTTTAGGTGCTTCTAGTTCTTTTTATTTTAATATATTGACTATTACTCAGGAAGTACACCAAAGAAGGAATCGAAACACGATTCAACATCAACACCGTCAAGAGCGCGCATCAAGGCCCTTCGGACCCAGGCAGGTCCCCTTTCCTCCAGCCAAATACCCAAAGCGCTAAGAGCAAATCCTTTGGGCAAATATTGACCCACTGAAGTCGAGACTCGAATGGTGGGTGGTGCATGACCAACAGACTGGGGACGCCTGTTGCTGAAGAATAAGCTATCGATTTACTTGCCAAAAAGAAAAGATCCAGACCCGGACCCTGGCCCAAACGCTGGGGCCCAGGGGAAATCCTGCCCTTGTATCAACTTCAATCGCCCGCCTCTTTTACTCACGATTTCTCTGACATCGTTGCAGTTGTCCATACCACAAGTTCAAAATGTTAGCTTTCAAGTCCTTCCTATCCTTGCTTGCGCTCGGCGCAGAGGTACTTGCGGCCTCCCCCAAGCCCCAAGAGAGCTGCGTGACTGCCCTTGGGCAAGTCTCGCGCAAGCCCTCAGATATACAAACAGCTAGAGCCGTGGAGACACTCAAGGTGACTCTTACGAAAAAACTCATCGTCAAGGTCAACGTGGTTGTTGTGCCGGTGGCCAAGACCACCATGGTTTTTTCGACAACACAGAGCGTCACGACTCAAGTGGCTGGGCCCGAGACAAGTATCGCGACTAGCTGGACTACTAGTTAGTGCGTACTCTTGATCATTGACAGACCACTGCATGATCGTCATGGCTAACAGTTTGTCAGACACCATCGTTGTCATCAACAGGAGCACCACGACTGAAATCGTCAACCCAACAACAACGTCGTACTCAACCGTCACCACCACACAGACAATTGCTCCACCTGCAGGCTTCAAACCTCTCAAGTCTGCACTGGAAATCACGACAATTGAAGTGCGGGGTCTAGGCAGGAGAGCAACCACCGTCACGATAAGCCCAACCGATGACACTATATCGATGGAACCGTCGCAGTACCCGCAAAGCGTCCGCTGCGTTTCCAACGTCAGGTCTACCTCGACCAGAGTCGTCAGAACCACCGTCCAAGGCCGCAGAACTACTCTCAAGGCCGCCACCAAGACAAAGGTGTCCACTGTCACGCAGAAGGTCACCGTCATCTCGTATCCTCCCAAGGTTACCTCAACCGTCACAAGCACCACATCGACCTTGGTTACCAGCTTGGTCCAAGTGACAGACAAGACAACCATTGTGAGCACTGGTAAGCTAAAGTCGTCCTCCCAACCACGGTCTGTGAACTGACTTGATATCGTAGTCACTTTGGAAACTCAAGTACCTGGTCCTACCCCGTACTATGCCGGCTGTGCAGAGAACAATGTCGTAAGGCGTGTCGACGACCAGACCTGGATTGCCGACTTTCACTTCGACGGGGCGCTTGTCCCACAAGTCTTAGTCTTGCCGGATGCTCACAGTTGCTGTCAGGCCTGTCACTCCCGTACCGACTGTACAGGCTCAAGTTACATGTCTGGCACTTGCTTTTTCTTCACAACAGACACGTGTACGCCCGGGCAGTATGCTAATATCTTCTACAAATCGGCACCTCGTGAGGGTGCGCCTATTGTTCTGAGTAATGGCCCTTGCGGTATGCTGCAGAACCGAGGGGTCCAAGATTAATCGGATACTTTTGAGCGTGCGCCTATTGCTCTGAGTAATGGTCCTCACGGTATGCTGCAGAACCGAGGATTTGCGGATTAATAAATCCACTCTTGGGAAGACGAGCTTTATGGGTAATAAATTTGTAGCGTTTCCCCATCCGTTCTTATTTTATCCCCCCCCGAAGATCCGAATTCCGACGGGTCATTTCCAATCTTGTGAGATTACCTAAGCAGGTTTTTTTCAATTTCCCGCTGCCGTTCCTGCCGTGTCAGCGCGTCAGCGTGTCAGCGAAAACATTGTCCTGGGGAAGGCCCGCATCGTCCCCACACTTAGCCGTCCGTGGCGCACCTGCCCAAACTCGTCCTGGAGTTTTTATTACGAAATCGTCTCGAGCTCGATGCCAATGGCAAGAGCCGACGTTGTCAGGGACTCCGTATTGTCTCTACTTTGGCAGCGGAGGGGCGTCGGCATCTTTTGTTTTCTCGGGAATGTGAGTTTGACAATCTCCGCGGGGAGTTCTTGGTATTATAAAGAAGGAAAACGGGCGCCGTTGGGAGGGCGGTTTCTTTCGTTTCTTATTCGAGTAGCTGTCCATTCCTAGAGTGAAGCCATCACGACGATCTCCGACATTGACATCCGCCGCCCTGAACAAGGCAAAGCTTACCCCGAGGCGTTGAGCCATTCCGCTACAATTGACGTCACCGGGCTAGTTGTTCCATCTTTGGTCTCGTCTCCAAAAGGCCTTTTCTCATTTACTGTCATTTGACTCTTTTCTCTCCTTTGCATCACGAGATACATACATAACCAAAGAGGCCGCGGCCAACCCGGCTCGCAAAGAGCACAAACCCCGACAAGCTCATCTCGCGACCCCAGATCTCAAATCAGATCTCGCATCTCCATCTCGCGAGAACATCACGCCATTCACAGGCTCCCATGTCGCGCTGGGACCCCACAACGTGGAGGTTCGACATCGATCGGTACCTCAACCATCTCGTTCCTCCTCCGCCATGGCGATATGTCCCGTATCCCATCGCCTACTTTCTCGGCCATCGTCGCGACAAGCCCCGTGATATTGGTTCAATCGTCCCCGTCTTTTGGGCGTTCGTTGGCATCTTTTGCTGCATCTCCATCATCGAGGTCGTGTCGGAGCGGATACCGTCGTTCATAGACCGGGGCGCCCCGATAATTGTCGGCTCTTTCGTAAGTCATTAACCGCCATCGCGACGTTGTGTTACTGACTGTTTCAGGGTGCGGGCGCGGTCCTTGAGTTTTACGCCATTGAATCTCCCCTCGCGCAACCGCGCAACTTCTTGTTCGGCCAGCTCATCGCCGCCATCCTCGGATGCGCCATCGGAAAGCTCTTTCAGCTGAGCAATGACTTTGACTCGATCCGCTGGGTCGGAGGCGCCATATCGTGTGCCACCGTCACGGCAGTCATGGCATTGACAAAAACAATCCATCCTCCAGCTGGCGCGACCGCTCTCCTCGCTGTTGTCGACGACAGGCTTCTTTCCCTGGGGTGGTTCTTCGTCCCCGTCGTGCTCTTTAACTGCACCATCATGCTCGCCGTCGCGCTGCTTATCAACAATATCCAACGCTCGTTCCCATCGTACTGGTGGACGCCCGAGGATCTGCGGAGGGTCAGGACCGAGGGAGAGCGGCCGCCGAGTGACATTGAGAGTAAGGGCGCGACAGCGGAGGAGATGCGGACGGAGGACGGAAGTGATGGGGAGAAACCCGAGGCGCACGCCATCATCATCAAGCCAGGAGGAGTGCTGGTGTTGCCGAGCCACATCCACCTCATGCAGGAGGAGCTCCAGCTACTGGAGGAGATTGGTAATAGATTATAGAGGCCGTGAGGCTACTGTATGTCCTTAGCATTTGCATCTTAGAAAGCGACATTCTGTTCTTCTTGACTGACTGGGCGACAGAATGTTGCGTTAACTTCAAGTATGTTCTCTATCGATTGCCACTGTTCACGCAGGGTCTGCCCAAGAGTGGATTGATCATCTCATCTCCATTCATCATCAGCTCGCTAATGATTAATCTCCTATGGGTATCAGACACCCTTCAGTAAAGCAAAGCACAGCAGTTGTAGTCCCCCTCTCATTATTCCCCCTAGCTCATGTCTCAGCATAATGCCGTCGTCAATCACCACAATGGCATCTTCTCATCACAGTCCTCGCGATATCCCTTGGCAATGCTCCAAGTTCAAGCGCTCATCGATCCTGCCATCCAACCTACTTGGAGTGCTTTTTGCGACGCCTCTTCTTTTTCTTTTTGCGGCGTTTACCCTTGCGTCGCTCTACGTGCTCGAAAGCCTCTTTGTCGCGTCCCAGAGACTCTGACCTGAACCCCCCCTCTTCCTTAACATCGGAATGCCCATGCTCCACTGGCCGTTGAGAAACGGGCCCGAAATTAGCTGTCGCTGACTCCCATGCCATTTGTCTGAACAATGGAGTAAGTCGCCGGGCCGGCCCACGATACTCGTATCTGCCGTAGTACCGGTAGAAGGCCAGCGTGGGCTCAGGAGGTGGCTCCAGAAGAGTGTTCGGTGCATCAACGAATGGGTCTTCGGGGATGATGCTGACAACAAGGGAGGGCGAGCCTGGTGTCGACATGTAGCCGGACGGCTTTGGCTCGGAGGACTCGGATTCACAAGAAGAAATGTGACCCATGGGTCTGTAGGGGTTGCTGGGAGGACTGGAGATATCTTCGAGGGGGGACGAGTCCTCCGATTCCGTCTTGCTCATAGCAGTCGGCTCGGGAGACTGTTCGGAGTAGGGCTGTGAGCCTTGCTCGAGAGGGCTGCGCTCCTCCCTGTCCCCATTTACAGACTCAGGACTTGGGCACGACTCTCTCCTGTACAAGTTCGCCACACTCTGAGCATGAGCAATGTGTGCCCTGATAAACGTCTCGACACATAGTCCAATTGGGGAAAAAGAGTAGGATGATTCCTCTGGCTCCGGAGCGGGCGTGTCGGGGTTGGCACTCAGGAACCCATGCGGGTGAAGGTTCCAGTTATTTAGGCGTTCCGTCCTATGCAGGAATACAGGGCTGATGCCGCATAAGACCAAAAGAGCATCGAGAGTGCGGATTTGGTCAATGAGATGGCTGTTGGGTGACATGATGGCGATATATAGTATTGAGGAAGAAAGGAGAAGTGATAGAAGGGTGAATGATAATAGCGAATCGCTGCAAATATAACGGTCCTTATGGGGGAGAATGTATATAAGCCCAAGATGGAAAGCGTGGTCGAATCAGTGCTGGGAGCTTCTCGTAAAGGTTGCGTAATAGTTGGGAGGAAGGGTTGAAATGAAGAGATTGCGGGAGGAATAGTTATATTTATGGTCGATGAAAACTTTGCAAAAATGAAACTTGTGCGAGGCTCTACCTTTGGAAAGTGATGTGAATGTGAGGTAAATGTCAGTTTGCTTCGGGGATGCGTTTGGCAGTGTCATAGTCCACCACGGCCGTATCTCGATGTGGAAGTCCGCCCGTGGGGCCTTGGCTCTTGAGTTTGAATGTGCTTCCGGGAATCAAAGTATGATGAACAGTGCAGAATAAGCACAAAACTGTCTGGGTTGGGTTTGGTCTTGTCAACGTTTGTTTGTTGGTGTTGATGCTCGCGAGGTCGATCTCGGGATATGAGCTGGACAGCTGGAGAAACCCCACCACATTTGTTTTCCACTGACAGTACCAAATGATTGATGGACAACTCCATCACAGTAATTAAACGACCCAATTGCAGACGCCGCTCTCGTGGCTCGTATGTCGAGTTCGTTCCATCTGGTGCCAAAGCATCACGTGGTTTTAGGTCAGAAACAAATGCATCTATCTCGTAGTAGAAACCAGAACCAAGCACGCAGGAAGCTTAACATTAGGTTATTGGGTGAGCATTGGGCTATGATGCTAAAAGTGGAAAGAAAACTGTGTTCTTTATTACCAGGGAAGCACCTTACCTTTGAGTGAGCAACCAGCAACACACATAGAAACTAGGATAATTACTTCTAGGAGGACTTAAGACCACAGCAAATGAAGGACGGTCGGACCTGGGCGTGATGGTAGTGACCGAAATCGTGTACGCTTGTATATTTACTACCGGTATTGTAGGACAGACGCACAGCTCAGGTCGACCGACATCTTCACTCAAGAACGGCAACTCTAACCCTTATGCTATACTCTTTCAACACTTGAATGACTGATTGACCAGCCTTATTTCGTCCAAGCCTCCAAACTCTTGCGATCGCATCCCTCACCGCGTGGCCCTTTATTGTCGGCCTCAACTTCTGAGCTGTCACTTTCGTCCTTTATCTTTCCGCATTGTGAGGCGGCCCCCTCTCAAGACTACAATGAGCTTATAACCTGGCAAAAATGCCACAAAGAGTCGAGTGAGAGGTCATAAGTAGAACAATGGGAGAGTCATTGATGGTTGTGTCAAGTCAGGTCGCTTGGCCGGCCAGTTGTGGGAATGCCTTCATCGCTCGTTTCAGTCTCGCAATATACAACCAAAGAACAGTGTTTCATCTCAGATATATAAATCAACAATCCCTATTTCTTCTGTTCCCATCATTCATCGCCGCTCCTTCTCAGTCAAGCACTAGACAACATCACTATCACAATACCTTGGCATCAGTTAACCAGCACCATTCTTCAAAGGCATCACCAAACCTACTGCTACCAACATGACTCCCAGATCTTGGAAGCCTCCAGGTGTTCTCTTCTCTCTTATTCCCATGTGTGAAGCATCTTTGAAAGTCATCAACGATCCTAGCAACAGCAACATTGTCAAGGGTCCCAGCTCAGACAAGGACGACGGCAAGATTCCCCGACGAATCGACGTCGTGCAGGACAATGACTCCCGAACTGGCTTGAGACCGTCTACCATGGGCCGCCAAGGCGACATTGTTATCAACCGCCGTGGCATAGCAAACATCCACTGCTCCCTCGTGGTCCGCAGTCACAGAAAACATGGTGAGGACAGTGAAGTCCTTTTCTGGGATCGATCCCCCGGTCAGACTTGCGAGTTTTACGGCAGAACAGCCACCAGGTTCCATCCCGCCCTCCGAATCCGCTGTGCAGTGATCGACAAGGATACAAACCTCAATTTTCGCTTCGGCGGCGGAGATTCTTCGTGGTACAAGTGGCAGATTGTGTGGCACAAGGAATTGCCCATATACGGGCCGGCGTGGGAGGAGGATCGATTGACCTTTAGCGCATGCCAGGCCGCCACGGTAAACAATCTACCACTGACACTTTTCTCAAAAGATCCTTGGTCTAGGGATAGGTTCTTGCTACGTCGTAATCGTAATCTGTCGACAAAAGTGGCGGATGTTCTGCTGAAAAGCGATGTGTTCTCCGGCCAGCACGTTGCAGTCAAGGTCGTCAAGACTTGTGCCCAGGACAGTGGGAAGCTTCGTCGAGAATACAAGCTGTTTACGGACCTATGTCACGTAAGTTACTCCGGAGACTGTAATTGACCCTGACTTGAACACCGCTGACCTTCATAGCCTCACATTGTCGAGTTTCTTCACGTGCAGCCCTCGCCACAGATGTTCCATATCGTCATGACCCTTGAGCATGGCAACCTCGAGCAGCTTGTTGAAATAGACGAAAATTTTGGGACTATGGTGAATGTCGCCACGCCAGGCGGTCTTCTTCACCAGATGCTGCAAGCGCTGGACTATCTCGCTTCTCGCAAGGTCATTCACCACAACATCACACCCAGCCACATTCTATATCGGCGCATCTTTGATAGATACCACTACAGACTTGCCAGCTTTAGACTCTCTACCAGAGACGGTGACATATATCATCACGACGGAGACTGGCCATTTTGCGCGCCCGAGCTCCTCGATAGGGACGATAATATTCCTCACACGTCAGCGATCGACATATGGGCGCTTTGCGCCACGGTTGTCTGGGCTTTTAAGGTCGGAGCTCTTCGTAAGCTGGACGAGAAAGAAACCTATACCTCCTGGCAGGTGAGGCAGGCGGTGCGAAGCGACGCTGGGAAAGTGCCCATATCTTCCAGCGTGTTTCGCAATATGGCACACAGCAATCCCGCAGGGCGACCTTCGGCAGCCGAAACCATCAACGAGCTCTTTCAGGGGATTGGACGAACGACTCGGTGAATGGCGGGGGAAAGTTGTATTATACAGCATGGCGTTGCGGGTATTTGGCAGGAACTGATTGCCTATGGTTAGTGTTTGATGACACCAGAGTAGGAAGGGATATTGTGTAGAACTGGGGCTTGTTTTGTTTACGGGCTTGCAAAGGTTTATCAAATTTGTCGTTTTAGGGCTTACTTTAGGCTTTGGGTTAAACAATCGACTGGTTCCTATACTGTGGCTCCAGATGTTGTTCTTCGCTTGTTTTGACTGCTTTGAAGCTGCATAAACCTCCGAAACCTTCTATCTCAGACAGTTGACTCATCCAGCCTTATCTGCCTTCCCTGACTTATTTGTGCCTCTCACCGCATTTGCTAGATTTAGTAGCGATACTATCTAAGCCGTGTTGTCCTTTAGCCTCTGTATTACCTGATCTCGCTGAGGATTATTCTCTTTGAGCTCTAGGAGACCCAGCAGCTCCTTTCTCTCGTGGCGGGTAAATTTTCTTAGTTTGGTTAAGGCCTCGGGGCCGGTGTAGGTCGCGATAAAGGCTTCGTAATTAAATAACGTAGATATATAGTGAGTGAAATAATCAAGCGAGTGAAATAGCACACTATATAACTAAAAATAGCTAAACCTTAAGTTTCTAAAAACTACTATAAAATAGCTAGAAACTTAAAAAGAGTATTTTTAGTAATCTAACTATAGAAATAAATAATAATGATTTTTTTTAGGTTTTTAAAAAAAGCCCTATATAGG
>JAJODA010000044.1:0-29443 GCA_021730345.1 Fusarium cicatricum | reverse complement strand
GAGGCTATATAGGCGCTAAACCAACCACATAGGCGCTTCTTTATTCAACATCTCCCATATCCAGACAAGACGTCAATATTGTCCGGCAAGACCATCATCGTCACGGGCTCCAACACAGGGCTTGGACTTGAAGCGAGTCGGCATCTACTCCGACTCGAAGTCAGCAAGCTCATCATGGCCGTCCGCGACTTGGAGAAAGGCGAAAAAGCCCGAGCAGAGTTACTTGAATCCTGCCAGAGACAGCCTGACGCAATCGAAGTATGGCATCTCGATATGGCGAGTTACGATTCGGTCAAAGCCTTTGCTGCTCGAGCAAATGAGACCCTACCTCGTGTTGATGCCGTGCTCGCCAACGCCGGTATGATGACGACCGAATTTTCCCTGGCCGAAGACAATGAGAGAACAATAACAGTCAACGTCGTGTCAACGTTCTTACTCTTACTTCTCCTCCTTCCAAAGTTGCGTCAATCTCCGTTCCCTGGAAGATTTGTCATTCCAAACTCGGCCATGCACTACTGGGCTCCGATCAAGGAGCTTCTCCCGAAGGAAAAGGCTGGATCCATCTTCTCAGGTCTCAATGATCCCGAGAAAGCCATCATGGCATCGCGCTATGAAGTCACCAAGCTGCTCGTCCTCTACCTTACCCGTGAACTTGCTGCTCGGCTCCGAGCATCAGACAAACCGGCCATCGTAGTCAATACACCAAATCCGAGCTACTGCAAGTCGGAACTTGTGCGAGAGGTCGATGGGCCCGTGCCTCCAGCTTTTCTAGCTCGTACCACCGAGATGGGCAGTCGTGCCCTTGTTCACGGTTTGCTAGCTGGTCCGGAAAGTAACGGGCAGTATTTGACAAACTGCCACGTTCAAGAGTAAGTGCAGCTTTTTTTAGTAGTTCAAAGAGTTTAGGAATGGCCTGTACTGATACAGTCCTAGACCCGCGTGTCACGTCACAAACAAGACCGGTGTCCAAATTCAGAGCGCAGTATTTAACGAGCTGATAGAGAAGCTGGAAAATATTATGCCTGGAATTTCTAAGAATATTTAAGCATTGAGGCATAGAGAAATGAGACCCGGTTTGACGAGAGACATATATAAGAACATGGTGTTACTTTTGCAGGCCTGAGTCTCAAACTGACAACACATTCATATACAAAGTATCGAAGACGACGAAGACCAATTAGTGGGTAGTCACATTTGAGAATGGCGAGGTTGAAGCCATGAAATGGAGCAAATGATATCGAATTACTCCACGCAGGTCAAGTAAAGCCACCCATGATACCTTTTGATCCTGCATCGGCAGTCTCGTCATAACCTGAAGATGAGTGAACCCTTACTGCCGGGGCAAAACACGGTGATATAAGATATTTGGTAGTGGTTTCCTAAGAATTCAGATCTACACAAATAGTCAGATTTTCACCTCTGAATCAATACTATCTACCTCCAACTCCTTGAAAATTCTCAAGCCCAAAGCGGCGCAGGTTCCGTCGGCCCGATCCGCCCAATCTGGCTGTCTCACGTGACGGTGAGATTTATCGTCTCACAAACACAACGCCTTGAGGCTGACATGTCTTACCTTGAACCCAATCAAGTTGAAATATTGTAGTCACAGAGTCGATGCCATGAACGCCACGAATGCGGTACCTCCCACTGGAGCATACGCTCAGGCAGCCTCGTACGGCTGGGCGCTTGTGCTCCTAGTGCTGCCATTCCTTCTCACGTACGCCTATACCTCCTTTGCTAACCAGGGATATCGAGGCCAGAGTACTGGAGAACCACCAAGAGTTCCATACTGGATACCCGTCATTGGCAACACTTTTGGTTTTGTTTTCCATACTGAAAAGTTCCTCTTCTCCATCACGTATGGCGCATTTCATCAGCAACGGGGTCTGTCAGGCGCCCACTGATCATTCACTAGGTCAAAGTTCGGCAAGATCCCTCTTCGCATTTTTGTCGGAGCTGAACCATTGTACTACATCCCCCATGGCGACCCCATTCAGGAACTATTCAAGGCCTCGCGATATACGACAAACAAACCTCTCGGCACCTCGACTGTTCGCGATGCTTTCGGCTGCCCGCCTGCAGATCTCAAGATTTATACCGACGACGATTCTGGTATAGACGCCAAGCCTGCGCCGGGCTGGGAGAGCTGCGATCCGTCGCGTCGCTTTCACTTTATCCAGAATCGTGATATATATAACCTTTTGTCCGGAAGTGCTCTCAATACCATGACAGACAAATTTGTCGAGACGCTTTCGATAAGAGTTCAGAAGGATGCACAATTCGGACATGATGATTGGACTGAGATGCACGACTTGTACGGTTTCTTGAGGGATGCTCTCATCCGGGCTGCACTGGAAGCACTATGTGGCGAGAGGTTCTTGCAGCTCACACCCGACTTTCCCGACGACTTCTGGGCGTTTGACTACCATATGCCAAACCTATTCAAAAGGCTCCCCAGGTGGATGATCCCAAAGAGTTACCGGGCGAGAGATAAGGCACTCGAGGGAGTGGTTCGTTATCATGAGTATGGCAGAAAGAACTTCGATTTCGAGAACGAAGAATACCAGAGAAACTGGACGCCTGAATTTGGAGCGAAACTTATGAGTATGAGGCAAAGGATGTTCCTTTCGCTCGGTTTCACTATAGAAGGCGCTGCCGCTCTTGATCTGGGCCTACTATGGGCGTGAGTGCTCCGATCTTTTTGTCTACTTGACCTCTTACTTACTGGTTTGCAGTGTCAACGCCAACGCTATTCCAGCCACCATGTGGATGTTACTGGACATTCTTCTTGATCAAGATCTCAAGGCCCGGGTCATGGCCGAGATCGAACCTTGCTTCGAGGAAGGATCACTATCGTTCGACATTGACAAGCTTTGCTCCGGGCCGTTACTCACCTCCACCTACTGCGAGACCCTCCGCGTTCGAACCGCAACACCTGTAGGGCGGGCATCAACGATACCCAATCTACGTCTTGGGAAATGGCAGATAGAGCAGGGTGTTGCCATGCTCTCAACGGCATGGATCGCTGGTCGCGATACCAGTTTTTGGAATACTGGACGAGTGCTGCCCGATGGTACCCCAGAGCACCCTCTTGATTCATTCTGGGCCGAAAGATTTCTCCAGTATCCGGACGACCCAACCAGTGGGCCAATGCGAAAGCACGATGCAAAGACTGCAACTCCGGACAAGGCCACCACGCGTACCTACGAGGAGGATCGCACTGCTCGGGTTGTTACAGAGGGCACCCAAGGGCATTGGTATCCATATGGTGGTGGAAGAAAGATGTGTCCTGGTCGTTTCTTTGCCAAACAGGAGATGATGGCTGGAGTTGCAGTGATTCTCCGCGCGTTCGACATAGAATTGCTCGATCCCAAAGCGGCGGCTAAGGTTGGGCCGAACATGGATTACTTTCCTTTTGGAACCATTCCGCCGAAGGGTAAGGTTGCTGTGAAGATCCGACGGCGCAAGTTGTGAGCCGAGCTGGAGATATACTGAGCTGAGTAATGCTACTGCTTGATCATTGTGGTTGATAAATTAGCATGGCATCTTGTGATGGAGGTTTAAGTGAATTGCTGCAATTAGACCGGGATCATGTTGACCAAGGCATCGAGCCAGTTCATAAGAATTGCATCAATTTTGATCTATCACGTTCACATGACGGCAGTCCAATTGTTTGAAGTCAAAGAACCAGTGTTAACATGTATTTTACTCGAGCCACAGACTGCCCCCAAGTAAGCCCTCAAGATGTAGCCAATCTATGTCCGGACTCACCAGCTACCACCTTGAATCTTGTGAGTGTGAAGACAGTTTGTGCCTTGCGTTATGTGCTTGATAGATATAATACTTCCCCGACTTCTTCATCGAGTGCATACTGGTACATGAGTTGGAGTTGCTCCGCCACCTGTGCCCGTTACTTCGATCACCCGCTGAGGCAACGGACTTAGTGTTGGATACGAGCTCAGCTGGGCACATACGACCATACCCACTGGAAAATACGGGATCCCGTCCGCTCTCCCATAGTCAAGCCAGTGAGGGGCGGATTAGTAGTTGGGTCGGTGACGACCAGCGAATCCCCGCTGTTGTATGTCTTTTGATGTTTCCGACCATTGCTATCTTTTTGCTGTGTCCGAGTTGTTCATTCTCACGAGACGGTATTGGTCTATGTTTCTCCCTCTCAACTCTGCTGTCCACCATGGTTTGGTAATTACTTTTCCTCATTTTGTTGACCATACGTGTTGCGTTTGCCGCGATATTGTGCTTGATGCCTGCAAACTGAGACCTACTTAAAAATAGAAACAAACTGACCATTGACTCAGATGGCTTGTCTCGTGCTGATCCAGAAAAGTCAGCGAGGAAGATTATCAACGACCGTCAGGACTGCTCATTCTCTACTACGGCAAGTGGGCACTCCAAGTCCGTTGTTCCAGCTCGACTGGATCAAACAATTGAAGCATTGCTGATGATAATGCAGGGAATGCCATTATGGATGACACTTCTAGTTGGTATCGCGAGACCAGAAGGGCACTCCAAAGATGCGCGCCACGATAGCAATACCCACCCTTGGAATACTCAAGTGGTTTCGGAAGGTATGACCTTACGTCTAAGAACAATTCTAATTAATTTGGCATCAACTTTCATCTCGTTGCATGTCTCTGGCGCAACACAAGAAATATTGTTCCGCAGCTGGGTAGTACCCACTCCATTGGGATTGCTTGCGAAGCTAGCGAATAGAGTGTTCTCCGGCTGTGTCAACAAACAGTAAAAAAGTCAATTCGGAACGATAAACCATCGCGGCTTAGATTGGGCCTATTCATCACAAATATTGGCAGAGAAAAAGACCACGAGCGAACAAAAGAAAATGATGACACATGTGAAATGTAGCAAAAGTTAAGTAGCTCGACGTTGGCATGATTCGAACATACGCTCCCGAAGGAAATAGATTTCTAGTCTATCGCGATAACCACTCCGCCACAACGCCTTTTGGTTGGTTCTGATGCCAATAATTCATTTTCTGAACGTAGATATACTATGATAGCTTGTCAGATGTCAGACGTCCCATCTGTTCCGTCAAACAAAATGGTGTATGGCTAGCGCTTTTCTGAACACCTGGCTCAAGTTTCACACGTAGTGTAAACTCATGAGGCCGTCCTTACCTTTGTTGCCACTCTCGTCACGCTCGCAGCTGGTCGCAGCACTAAAGTCGTTCACGCGTTGACCGTCAAATTTCACCAGTCGAAAGACCTCTGGTCTGTGTGCATTGGGGTTGGCCGCAGCTAGATAGATTGACAAGGCCAAACTATTCTGGGATATCGGCTGAGCGCTTGTCGGATTTGTCCAGCTAATCACCTCGCGGATTCTCAGCCATCAAGGGAGAAGTCAAGCCAAAGACAAGGCCTGTGTCAATGACAAAGAAAGTCAAGTCCGAGAACAGGCGGATGAGAGGCCCGTGTCAGCGTTTCGGGGATCAATAAAGGCGAATCCGAAAGAGCTCGTACCAAGCTGAAGGCCAAAGTCGCTCTGGCCTCCCGCCAAATTTAGCAACAATAGGAACCCGAGTCAGACATTAGACACCCAAGGGAGAAGCTTGCATCAGTTCGAGACAAGACTCTTTCATCGATATTGGCCGACGCGGCTTTGGCAATCTTTGACTGACCTTTTTCACTCAACTCCCTAACCAATTTTCTAGATCCAACTGGCACGACCGAATCAAACAAAGAACCAAGAGGTCCAAGACATCCAATCAACATTCTTTCAAACTCCAGCCTTAGTTGTCGAATGCCATTAGGAGCTTAGACAAGTGTTCATTGTCGAAAAGTCTACCCAAAATAGAGACACCAAACAATGCGGAAAGGGACATAGAATGTCCCCTGGGTTTGGCGTTAACTAAATCATGAGGATCAAGTATAATAACAAACAATACTTCAATGCCTCAAAGTTGCATTTCAGTCAAATCGTATTTTATCTAGTCGCACTACATACTATCGCCGTGGACAGTATTCTTCTCTCACATCGCAATCTATTCAACAACATCTTTGGTCCTCGTCTCTCTTCCGCTTCGCGCCACGCATTGTCTTTAATCCAACCTTCGGAACATTGGCCTTATCACCAACTCATAGCTCCTCCAATCGTACTCGATGGCCTCACGATGGCGACACCGTTCAACCACATCATCCGAGTCATGGGCTGACTCACGACATCAAAATCCTTTGCGACCTCGTCAGGCCTTTGCCCAGCGACCTGACGCCTCTGATCCCATCACCTGGCCATCTCACAGCCCTCGTCAGACATTCGGGAACAGACCATCTGCCCCTCGGCAACATGCAGCACCGACAACTCTTCACAGGAATCCGCATCTCGATGCCTATCTACAGGGTCATCCAGACAGCGATGACGATGACTATGAACCATCCTCCTCATCGTCGACTTCCTCTTCCTCCCACACCGTCTCGCCGCCATCATCCCGGACCTCTGCAGCCTCTGTCTCGAGCAACAATCACAAACAAGGCAGCCAACATCGACCATTTCTCTCGCTTTGGTTCATCATTGGTAGTCTCATCTCCACAGTTGTCCTGTCGAGTATGCTACGCCTCCTCGCTCAGCCCCCTCCCCTACCTTTGCCCCTCCATCAACCGGTCGTCAAACTGTCAAAGTCGCTCCGATCTGTCCGTCAAGCCGCATTGCCTTCCGACTACGAAAATGAACTGGGGGCTCTCAGAACTACAGTCCACAACATCTGCCTTGCCCCGCGGACCTGGATTACCAAGGATGAACATGGCACCTATCGAGAGGACGACGTCACTGCTATCACAGTCCGCTGCGAGAAGATCCTCAAGGACCTCGACACATTCCACGGAATGTACCGGACTTTGATGGCACCTCTGGAGCAAGCATACGCCGATACCACCGCTACAATCTCTGATATCGTTCAGGTGCTACATCATGTGCATGGCCGACTCCCGAAGGATACTAGCTCTGAGTGCGACAACTTCATCGCTACTCAGTATGTGTTTCAACTCGGCCGAGCGGTTGGTGGCTCAGGAACAGGCACTCAAGATGGCACCAAGACATCGCATCTCCGTCTGCGGCTAGGCTCTGTTGAGATATTGGCATCTCACCTGAATGGCTTTGGAGAGCTGGGCATTTCGATTGACCGTCAGATTAAGGCCATTGTCGGCCAACTTGACTTGTCATCGCGGTCTGTTTGGCTTTGGCGAATTAGTACGATGGACAGCCTGAGCAATTTCCAAGCGCGTCAAGAGATGTTGCGGAAGATATCCTATCATATCTTGAGCTACGCGTTTGACATTTCCAAGCGTCTCGACGACATCGATGCTCTTCGTGCGAGCCTGAAAGGGCTCTTGTATCCGAATAGTCGCCCGTTCAAGAAGAACTGGGAAATTGAACGGATAGATACTGGATTGGCAAAGAATGATACTGTCTTGACCGAGGATTATTGGGAGGCTACATGGAAGTGGACGGGACTCAATCCCAGCACTGTTCCTCTGAGACTGCAGTCCAGCTGGTCCCCTCTGACCTGGCTGAAACTCTGGGTACCGGCTCGATATCCGTTTCAACTACCGAGCGTGCGGTTACAGCATCGTGCTTTGGTCGATGAGTTTGAGGTGGCTCAGCAAGAGGCCCCTTCATGGGTGACACTGGCTGCGCATGGGCTTCCGGGGTGGTTCTTCCTTCGCCAGCGTGGGAAACAGATTTAGATAGCGTCTACTGCCTTATTTTACCAAAAGAGTAGGTGGGAGGAAAAGTATTGTGCGGGATGGCTGATACCTGGTCATGTACTATATTTGGAGTTTTAATGTTTAACGCAAGATATTCTTTCGCTTTGATTGTTCTTCTTCCTTGATGTGGCAACTTAGAAATCTGCAGACTCACCATGTTGTTCCAATCTCCTTCCGTTCTTCAGTATCTTGAGCTCATGTTCACCGAAACTACTGAACTTAAAGAGGCTCGCTAAACCTTGAATTAAGAGCTTCTATTAAGAATGGTATGAAGCGTTACTGCTCATCGACTGTATAAATGCATGATCGGCCGTCACGGTCTGCAACAACTAAAAATCGCCCATCATCTGAAAACTTCAGTTCAGTGACTCGACTCAGCGCCTCAAACTGTTCGTATCCTGCCCTAGGGCCGCTGTTCATGGCAGTAGCATCCTGGTCCGGCCAAGACCAAATCTCCTTGCCTCGTGTAGCATCGAAGATCACCAAGCGGCCTCTCGCTCCCCTATTTACAGTGCTGGCCTCGCAGTAGGCCACAAAGCGACAGTTTGGCGAGATGCACGATATTGTGTTGGGAATTCGGAAAGATCGCGTCGAGTTTGACGCGAGGTTCCAAACCAATACGTAACGATACGGCACTGGTACTGGATAGAAGTTGTATCGTGTGCCCCCTGCTCCGGACTCAGGTCGTACTTGGAAGCTCGCGGGTATCCAGATCGAAACAGCAGCTGACCCGTATGTTGCGAGCTCGCAGGGAATTGCCGTCTCAAGCTCCCTATGCTTCTCAAGCCTAGACATCAGATATGGCACACTTGACCCGTTGTGCTCCTCGTCGATCTTCCACGCCATCAGAAGCACCTCCCGATCAGGTGGTGGGTGACCTGGACGAGGCGGTCGAGGTCCCGCAGCGGCAACCAGCAAAGGACTCGTTGAAGATAGGGCCAGTTCTGGAAACTGCATCAAGAAAGGGAGTTCGGCTTCCCGCAAGTTAATGCTCCGCATCCGATCCAGGGGCTTCTTGCCATGAGTAAACGCATAGAGATCGATCGAATGCGCCTCGTTGTGATAAGTCGCCAACACATTTTGACCGGCGATGCCCGACTCGGAGGGTCCTGATGCCCATCGGTCAGCAAGGTCGATGGTCTGCAGGTTCTTTTTCTCTGTCCAATTCCAGATCTCAAGGGTTCTGCCAAAGCGAGTCGCAACAACGATGAGGCTAGCTGCCTCTGAAATGATTGCGTGACTTCGGATAAGGTAGTCTCGGGAGCGAGACTGAGGTTCCGTGTAGGCAACGAGTTTGATGCTGGCTAAGGCGGTGCCGTCTGGCACCGACCAGACTTTGACGTTGTTCTTCCCATGCTTGCTGGATAGGATGGAAGAGCTCGTGGATAGGTCCAAATAGTGAATTGCGACTCCTTTCTTCTTCTTTTCGGGGTCAAAGGCCTTCCAAAAGGTGATGCCCACACGGAGTTGTTTTTCCTTCTCCTCTTCCAAGTCCCCCGAGTACCAACTGGATGCAGACGTATCTCGATACGGTGACCGAATTGAGCTACGGTCAGGAACTGAGGTGGCTCCTGAAGACTGAGAAAACCGGGATGAGTCAAGGGATGAGGTCCCGAGAGAACCTCGTGAAGAAACGCGGCAAGGGTGTGGGATGGATGGAAGCGGTTTGGCTGGAGGTGGAAAGGGGCTGTAAGTCGATAGGTTTGATGATGCTGTTGATGGACGAAGTTCTGATGCCATCCGGTTGGACCAGTGAGGGGGGGAGACGGGCGAATGGTGAATCGCTCCCCCTTTGGGAACGCTCGAGGGCCCGTGAGAAGC
Organism: Fusarium cicatricum; assembly: GCA_021730345.1. NCBI lineage: Eukaryota > Fungi > Ascomycota > Sordariomycetes > Hypocreales > Nectriaceae > Fusarium > Fusarium cicatricum. The sequence continues at coordinate 19,886 of JAJODA010000044.1, read as the reverse complement.
GTGTTGTCGTGAGGTCAAGGCTAGGGTTAAGCCTGGGCCTCTCTGGGATCTTGGCCGAATGCTGTCGTCTCTTGGCGGGGGATTGAAGGAATCCCCATGTAACGTTGTGGGAAGGGGCCATTGGTCTGAGCTATCAAAGGAATCTTGAAAAGACTGTCGATCTTGAGGCGTCAGCTGTGGGGAAAGGTAGTCGGTTATATGACGATCGCCGTTGTGTCTTGAAAACGATTCCATCTTGGGTACAAGCCAAGGTTTGGAACAATCCAACGGTGATTAGCTCAGGTCGCGTGACGAGTGAAACAACGCAAACTGTTGGTTCGGGTCCAATATGTGCCAATATATGAATTTTGTCCTTCAGACGACGCGCCCCTGAGTAAAGAAGTCGGAATGGAAAGAATCGGTTTCCTTCGCAACCTGGCCTTGTGGAGTGAGTGAAGATTATGGAGAAAAAACGTGGTAAAAATGGGTCCCCCGGATCCCCTTTTCCCCCCGCGTGGTTCATCAAATTTAACTATCAACACCAACCCCAGGTATCTAGTGCAAGGGTTTTAGGTAATAACAGATGAAAAGTTATTCTATGCATACCAAGTCTGTTGAGTAGGCTGCTAAAGGAAGGAGCAACGCTCGAGACTACTCAATTCGGCATACCTCTCGTGAGTACGTGTTAAACAAGTCTTACTACAATAGAAGAGTAGGGGAGACAGCATAAAGAACAGGTACTTTCGACCTGCATGCATATGGCTGGGGTAACTCTTCAGCCCCGCGTCCCCGCGTATTAAAGAGGTCAATTGCCTCCATTTATGAGCTGTAAATGACAAAGTCGGGTTTTACGTGAAAAGGGCCGAATCCAACCTTTTACGAGAGGACAGTGCGTACCCCAGAGGGCCTAGACTGGAAAATTTGACGACATGTGATATTCCAGTAAGGAGAGACGGAGAGGAAGACAAGACAGTGGGGAAATGGATGGAAAAACTGACCAACCACGAGTATCAAGATGGCGGGTTTTATCCGAGGTAAGCCAATAGAGGCACAGTGGCTCCGAAATGAGTCCGGTGGCTGTTTACGACGTAGTACACTATTGGATGGCTTCTTCTTCTATCCCTCAGAACCAACCTTGGAACATTCGACTGAGGCGTAGTTAGCCGAGTCTTCTTTCTTGTCAATGACTCAAAATACGCCCTTTTCCAATGTTGGGGTTTAGGGCGAGGCAAAACTCCAACGGCTTTGTTGAAGAGCCTTGTCTTTTAGATGAAGCTCCCCACGCGCAATTAGGCTGAAGTACCGTAATGGCTTGTGCCAATCGGCCATCATCCACCTTCAACTCGGAGGTTGCATGCTCATTATCCCAGGCGTATGCGCTGACTCGGATGCTGGAACAGTTTACTAGAAAGAAATGGGTTACGATATGCCTATACTCCTTACGACAGTGGACAACCGTTCATGATCAGACTACCCTAGACCAACGGCTAATCCAGCACGATAACATTGTTTGATCACAGTTTACAGGGAGGAGAGATAACCTCCACAACATTGGTGTCAAGTAGACAGATGATATATTCGCTCTCGCTAATTTACAATGCTCTAGCCTACCAGAAGGCAGTTTGTAGCTATCTCAACCAGAAAGGTTCTATCCTGAATCCCAATTGTTCCCATTGTTCCCATTCCTAACGCCAATCCCTCTATGCATAATTTAAATCTTAGCCAACTCGTTGGCTCATTGTCATATCTTCACCCCATTTCTCTTTCTCTATCCCGATACACCTCTGGCCCCATTTTATCGTCAAAAAGGCACCAAGACCGCCCCAGACGGTAGGGACTCCCCAGCCGATGCCATATGCGACCTCCGGGGGGATAGTCCATGCCAAAGCGATCAGAACAACCGACATAATGGACCCTGTGATCGCCCAAGACCAAAGCATCTGCGTGAGCATCCTGCGGAACCGTGGCGATGCGTTGAACCTAGCAAGCGCTGCCTCTCGGTAAGTCTTGCCTCCTCCTCCGTCACAGGCGGTGATATCTTCCATTATGGTAAAGGTGAGCGGCGGACAGATGTCTCCAACAACGTGTGAGCTCAATCGATGCCATTTGAGGCGCCAGCTGAAATGATAGCAAACGCCAGTCCACATCATGTACAAGGTCACCATGAGTATGCCAATGGGCATGATGATGCTGAGTCCACGGATCATGGGCGGGTCGGGTATGCTAAAGCCAATCATGAGAGCCGTCATGGCAAAGTAGGGCGGACCGAGGACGAGGTGCACGGTGTCGAAGTTCCAGCGACCCGCGCCGTGGAGAGGGCGATAAGTATCCTTCTTGAGGGCAAGACGAAGGCCTCGAAGTCCGTACTCGCCTCCGGAGATGAAGCCGAACATGGCCGTGATGATGGCAAACATTGCGCCTGGTCGTAGGTCGGAGAGCTTGGAGATGGTGAAGTAAAAGATGAGGGGTATTAGGGTGCACTCGGTCAAGATGAGGAACCAGAAGAGGGCGATGAACAGCTTGTGCTCCCGCAAGTTGTATGGGAGAGGCGGAGGACCGGTCGCGACATCGTTGGGTGCATCTTTGCTAGGGACGGACACGGAACTGGGAGGGGACGGGAGCGTCGTTGGCTCCGAAGCCATTACGTCGTCGGGAGATTATGAATGGCCGCGATGAAGCTGTCGTGTTATGCTTCTCTGTGAGATCTTGAATTCAAATCACGGGTAGATTGGTTGTGCGGGTGGCTTGAATAAGCTTAAGAATAAGCTTGACAGGTGACGACGACGAGCGACGAGACTGGCAAAGCTAATAATAATAATAACAACAGCGAGCGACGTGACGTAGGGCATTTGGATGGCACACGTGAGTAGCGTCAGCCAAGCGATAAAACACCGTTGGTCCAAGAAAGATGGTGGTAGTGCATGTGGGATTTCAGGGTAACCGCCACGGCTGCGCAGTACGGGCAGGCCACTTGGGGACAAGGTGACGCAAAGGTCGCCACTATCAGCGAAGAAGCGCGACGAATAGTGGCGAGACCTGGGCTCTCCAGCGGGGAAATGCAGCGAGTGGTGATGTAGCCGCTGCTTGGCATGGGACAGCCCTGTACGAATGACGAGTTTCTGGAAAATCGCTGACTCAATTCGAGCCAAGGCTGAGCTAAGACCGAGTCAATTGCTTCAAGGGAAGTGCTGTCTGTATTGTCTAGTACTAAAGTCTAGGTGCCCGCTTATGTATTAACGATTATGTGTACATGATAATGTCCCTGTGTCACTCAATGTGACTACTCGCCTCGCTTCAGACTCTCATGGCCTTACTCTGCGGTCGGGCAGGCTCTTCAGAGTCTCTCCCCTCCATAACGCGTGATCATCTCCCACCCTGGTCATCGTTGACCCTGTGCGCAGCCGCAAAACTCGCAAGACTCATGGTATCCTCGTCTCTTTCTTGGCTTTGGCCGTAGTATGCGCCATACGGCTGCACCGGAGGCGCCTCACGTCGCATTTCTTTGGGAGAGGGCTCGGAACTGTCATCTACCAAGATCACCATCCACACTCCCACGGCACCATTCGATCCCAGCAGTGGCGTGCAATGGATCCACCGGTTACGGCCCGCAGACGCAGGAGGGGGCTGACCACCGCCCTCGCCATGGCTCTGGTGGTCCATAACACGCGCATGCTGGTTCTGGGCCTGCATGTCCGACTTGGAGAGCCAGCGTATCTTGGCCGTCAGGCCCTGACCGCCCGCGAAAGCTTGCGTGAGGGATTCGCGGATGCGATCGGAACCTCCTATGCGAGACAGGAACGAGCTCTGAAGCATGCCTGGGACTCGTAGTGATGGCGATGCAAAAAGAACGCGCAGGCTGGGGTATGGTCGGACGAGCAGGTAGTGCTTGTAGATGCCACCGAGACGACCACTGTAGTGCGTATTGACGGACGGCTCTTGCAGAATGGGGTCTGAGAGTCGACGGTTGATGGTGGCATCGTCCTGGAACACCAGCCGGGGTTTGTTCCAGTTGGCTGGCATCGTGTCTGTCTGTCGTACGTCCTCCTGCAGTGTGCGATGGAGAGCGCCGCCAGACTCTCGAACCGTCTTTAGTTCGGAGAGATCGAACATCTCAGCCAGCTCACGGAACTCGTTCTTGTCCTGCTCTTGGTGCGGTTGCACTGGTGCTTCACCGGGGTACTGCTCAGGGTTCTCGCGCTGCATCAGCCTCGATAGCGAGTCCAAGCCAGAACTCTCTTTGACAAGGCCGGAGACATCGACCTGCGCGCCCAGGTGGTACCGAATGATACCCCGAGAGTCGTACAAGGGCGCGACCATGAGAAGGTTCATAAACGGAGACCCGTCTCTGCGATAATTGAGGAATGTCTCGCAATGATCCAGTCCGGCATCAAGTTTCTCTCGGATCCTTCGCACACTGAAAGGGTTCGTCTTGGGACCCTGGAGGAACCGGCAGTTGCGTCCCAAAGCGTAGTTCATGCCGTACTGGGTCGTTCTGTGGAATTCTGTTGACGTTGTATCAGTATGCGCCATCTTCCAGCGGCAGCGATCAACTCACCTTCACTTGCAAAGACAATGGGATTGTCAGGTCGCGACGGGTCTGTCAGACAGAAAACCTCTGCTAGACCTTCTGATAGCTCGCGTAGTAGAGGAGACAGTGTGCCTGTTATCCTTCGCTTGATCGTGATGCTGACCGTCTGGATGAACGTGTGGGTGATGTAGGCGGGCAGATCGTGGTTTGCCATGACTTGGAAGGTATCATCGGCCCTCTTACGCAACGCACTGTTGACCGTGTCAGTGACAGGATCTGTCGTGAAGCCCTGCCCGTTGATTGCCGCCAGCGAGCCTGTCAAGGCGTTTGCATAGTCGATCGCCTTGAGTGCCTTGAGCGTGTTCAAGTAGTAGGCCAGAATGGGCATCGAGTCCGGTCGCGATGCGGCAAGGAAGTTTGTGAAGCGCTGTAGCAACACAGGGTCCTCGAATATCACATCGAGATGTTTGGCAGAAAAGAGGAGCTCAGACTGTGTCTCGAGGGTGTATTGCTTGCCCAGCGCATGTGCCGGCACCACCAGATCGAACGCGGCTGGGTCGAACTCTTCTTCCCTCAATGGCTCGAGTCCGTCGTTATCCATACCGCCCTTGGTCTGCAATGCAGGTAACGTGGTGGTCACATGCATAGATGAGATGGACGATGTGTCTCTATGGGACCATGGAGAGTCGTGCGAGCGGTAAGACCTGGCGCCTGAGGCTGTGGACGATGGCGCGGCGTGGTATTCGAGGTCGTGGTTTTGAGCATGGGTCACGCTATGGCTGTCATATTGGTCGCCAAGATGGTAATTGCTAGAACCGCGAGTCAGTATCTATCACTCTTCTTCACTTGCACTCGGCGATTGTGTGCGGACGAACCTGAGCTTCGTGGGAATCGGCCTCGGGGCGTAATGCCTGTTCTGTTCTGGTTCGGAGGCCATCTCGTTGGCGTGCTGGAACGTGTGTGGAGTCTGTGACCTGAATGGAATATTTGGTATGCGCACGTTGTTCCTGTTCATATGGCCGCTGGTGACTCTGTCGTAGGTGTGGTTATGGCTGGAGTGCTGATGATCCTCAGTTTGTGTCGCGTCGAAGTGCAGAGTCTGGTGTTGCGGCATGATGTCTAGAGGCCTTGACGGGCACGACTTTTAAGACACGATGGAGGGGGAGCACAATGAAGAGGGACAAGTTGAACCGTTGGACCGTTGGATTGTCGGACTCAGATAAGGCGCGTATTTGTGGTTACTTTTGGCGTCCCTTGCCTCAGCGGCAGTTGGCTTTTACTGTTTGGGGCCATGGCTTCGAGACATCTTTTCCTATCTCGTCAACAAATTGAGACAGGATGATGCTCATCCGTAGGTAGTGCCAGGCTAGCAGCGACACTTGGACGTACTACGTAGTAGCCCCTAATATCGTTGATGCTGTGGAGGTTAGTGCCATGAAAATCCACAAGTCGGTCTCGGGAAATACCAGTAGCTCGTACTCCATAAGATCCAACAGCCCCAATGAAAGGAGGTCATCACAAAGAAGGTTTGTTAGCCGGACGCTTTACCAACAAGCAAAGATGGGTTCACTCATAAGTACTCGCCGATGCGGCGTTAGACTGCCTGTTATGCAGGGGAAGCCCCTGAAAAATTCGATAGTAGGTCGAGGCTATCTATTTTAGTGGGTAGGTCTCATCCCGACAAACATCACCAACAAGCCACGAATCCTCCACCTTCCCGCTTTCAGTATTGTTTCGCAGCGTTGGGCTGTGATTGCTGCACAAAGAGGGACGGGACAATAGCTTGAAGAGATGGGCTGGAATTGCTTTGTGGGCTAAATTATCTGCAGATCGTACTCTCCCCCATCAGATATCAAGGCGATCATCTACGTAACCTGTCGACAAGGGTCAAAAGCACCCCGTAACCAACACTAAGACATCTAGACATCAGCCCCCCACGCGGCTGAAATAATACAGTGCCGGTCGCCCTATAGGAATTGTATGTAAGGAACGGCACAGTTTTCCTTCACCCCCGTGCCCCCTTGCAGTAGCGTGACAGCGCGCCGTTCGGATAGCGACATGACTGAGGTCATAGCTGAAAGAGTGGCTAGCTGTCTTGTATCGTACTCTAGCCATTCCAATTATGGTGAATCATGATGAATCGATGGAGTGTTTGGTGATTAGCGGCGAGCTTTGTTCCTGTAGTCTATCTTGCTTGACTGACGAGACCGTTGTGATGTGATAGACGACATGTAGGATGATCGGTCAACTGAAGCATTATTAGAATCCCCATCCCAATTTCTCTTCCCCCTGCCCCATTTCCGATCGATCGGAGAGTCGGATGCGACCGATCTTGATGCTCAGCAAAGTACCTGAGCATCGGGATCAGAGCGTATCTTAGCGTCAGCAGCCATCTCGGGATCGGCGGTTAACCCGAGCTGGTGGAAAGCCTTGGCTTGGCAGGTACAGACAAGGCGACTAGTAATTAATGACAAGTTGGCGCGGTCCCAAGGAGAAAAGATTCCGCATACTACGTTACGTGGGGTACGCGATGGCTTTTGATTACCGGCATATTGGCAGATGGTTATCCTCTTTGAGGCGCAGGAGGTTGAAGATGATCTGCTTACCCTGTAGCAAAGTGGTAGAACACCGTTACGTGTTCACTTGAAATGCGCGCACCGATATCGTCGCATTGTCGGCCAGTAACATGACATAAAAGCAATGCAAGACGGCGATCTATTCCCACGGGCTTTATTCTCTCTGCGCATAATCATTTAACAGGCTTTCAAGTAGACAAGAATCAGATCTAGATCTAGAGTCACACTGTTCCACGTCGTACACTTAGGGCCCCTTCACTAAATAGTACTCTTTAATCCATAGCTGCACATGCCATTGAACTCCGTAATCAGTACTCTGTGAACCCTCAGTCACCGGCTGTTCCCGCAACAGATGAGTGGCTTTCCGTTTTGTTTTAGCGTGCTTAGTCTGCGTGGCCGCAAATTAGAGACCTTTGATGCAACCTTCCAACAAGGACTGGATGCCACCCCTGACCCTGAGTTCGCAAAAATGTCCTCAACCGCTCAACCAGGACAGTACCAGGTTCAGAATAGTGCTCGCCCATAAGTGGTCATCATCGGGCATATTAGGCGCTCCAATTGTATGTGTGAACCAGCCACGATCCTTCGAAGCTGGAGTGTCTTGACAAAAACGCCAGTGCAACGACAGTGGAGAGAAGGCTGTAGTTCCACGTGTGTAGCTGTTCGTATTGGTTCACTATATTCTGTATACCACGGTTAACCTCGCTAGCGACTACTCGCAGTGTCGCTGTGAGGCGAACAGGGTCGTTATATCCGTAGAGTCATTTAAGCTGCTTAGCGGCACGGGTCACGACCCGAACATGCCCACGTCCCCAGCCATCAAATGTAACAGTGTGAGATTGCCATTTCATTTCGCTCAGCAAAATAGGTGCTCGGAAAAATGTGCGAGCTTGTGTATCTTACCAGGTATAGAGTTTCGTCAAGAGCTCCACCAGAGTAGGTTTTGTTTCAAAGCCACTACCGGTAGTCTCCATGACTCCATACTGCCATTGGTGACGTAGTGACAGGCCGCTCTTGAGATGAAGACATGCTTCCTGACGGTGGCCCCATGGTACGCAGTGACCAACGCCAAAACAGCGTGCTGCACAGTGTGATGAGCTTCGGCAGTTTGTAAAAGGTCGTAGGCCGAAAAGTTGACATCAACTTCAGACGCAAGCGATGTGAAAACCTTGGTCCGAAACATGTACAGCGCTTGTCCAACATGAGGATCAAAAGAGTGTGTGCTGGAATCATTGCCCTGGCCTCTCCCACTTCTGCGTCTCCGAAGCCATATGCGCCTCGTAGTGTCGAAAAACGCGACTCCCCGATCATTGGGGATGGGTTCTCAGAGCAAGAGACAAAGCAGATCACGGACGGCGTCCGAGACGCACTACAAATAGCATACTATGCGCTTACCCCGGTGCACTCGCGGATTAGGTATTTGCGAAATGGTTCAATCCAACAATAGAGATACGGTCAACCGTAAGGACCCCGATAACGAGCTTGTGTGGTTTTCTGGCGCATTGGAGAACGACGACAACTACGCTTGGTTCGCAAACGAGCTGCACTGGACGGTAATATGCGGGAAGAGTTTTGAGAAGCCAGAGAAGGTTGACGGCAATGATCCGAACTGCAACACCAACGCGTGCAAAGCGATCAAAACGCCTTTGAGTTGGTTGTTGAGCTCAAGCTCTCCCTCCAAGATAGTAGAGCAGTTGTCGTTGTGTGGGAGGAAAATTCGTTTATATTGGCTAGTCTTACGTATTATACTCTTTGTAAGTGCCACAGACACATGCCCTGGCTAATAGAGACATTTTCTACCAAGCTTCTCGAGGTTGCGGTTGAAGCAATATAATCTTGTGTATTTACTAACGTGCATTTATCCATCGTTGAAGTCCGCAACCAAGTATCGAAAACAGCCCCCACCTTGGAAAGCAAGCTCACTAACAAGTGTCGTCATATCGAGTAATTGTGACATTTGAAGGCGGGCGAAGTATCAGGTACGTGACAAACTTACCACCACGCATTATAGTCATCGTGACGGGGCAGTGCTGGCACATATATTGAGCCATACAAGTACATCCAACTGAAACACCGTGCCAGATATTCTCGCCTTCTCTTGTTGGCCATTCTATCCCTCTTAATTCTCACCGCAACTTTCAGCAATATGCCCGACTCACAACACCCATCAATATCCGTGACCATGGCGATCGACGCTCCCAAATTCACCAGACGCTCCGAGCCACCCCCCACTCTGTCGCTCACCGCAGTGTTACATGCCAACAAGCCCATCACCATCTTCACTTGGCACAGCATATTCAATCAGAAGCTTGCCCAAAGACGCAAGAATTTCATCTGCATGGATCTCACGACAAACACTGCGTTCAAGTTAGAAAAAACAAAGGGCCCAAAACGCGGGGGGTTTAGCTCGGAGCTTGGTGGTCCTGACGACCAGTACTACTGTACCCTGGAGCCGGAAACGCCTGTGACTTTTACTCATAGGTTGATGCGTTCTTATGCATTAGAAGGGGAGCGTGCGTTCGTACCCGGCCACACTTACCGTCTCACGGTCCGGGATAATGAAGAGATCAGTTGGTGGCGCTATGGTAGGAAAGAAGATGTTTTGGCGCCTCCAGGACAGTTCGCGCGGGAAGATGACGAAGACGAAGCGGGTGGTGCGCCGATTAGAGTGGAACCAGTTGCGCCGGTAGACTTTGAGGTTGAATAGTAGTCGAAGGCTAGGAACACTGGTGTTCTATTTGGAATAGCAGGCATATCAAGAAACAGGCTGCAAATTTCTCATCGACCATGTGCTACCTTTCAACCCAATAAGACGATTATCAGCGCAGTGCGGACGCAAGTCAAAGTTTGACTGGACCTCCAGATGAGCAGAGTACCAGAGCTCAAACACGCTGAATCGTGGAGTCTTTGGGTCACGGAAGACTGGACGAGATCCGCTGGAACCGTGGTCACACGGCCCAGTTATACTGCTCACCTCGATTTCAAGAGCAGGATGCATACGTGAACAATCAAACGAACCAAGCCGTCTTCAAGTGCTCAAGGCTGCATGCGTTTAACTAACTGGATATTCAGTGATATCTGTGTTGGGCTGTAGGCCTTTTCCCGTAGACCGAACGGCTAATGATTCAGTTAGCCAGGAAGCAGAAGATAAGACAAAGAGGCCACATACATCTGAGAGTAAGCATGAATACTCGGATTGTTCAAGTCCTTCCTCACGTCAACCAGGAACAAGTTGACTTCCTCGGCAGACCATCCGAGACCCCTGGTAAAAGGCGCCATAGTGGCCGACCCAAGAACCTGAGTCGCGTTCTCGTTATTCCATGACCCGATCTCTTTGAATTTCTTATCACTGGGCCAGCTGTTGGTCGGCCACTTGAACCGAGTTTCGACAATGTCGGTGAATCCAACGTCCTTCATGATCTCGACGAATCCGTCTGTTTTCTGAAAAGGCCGGCCAAGTCGCGTTGCGGCTTCTCCCAAAAGTATACACCATTTGGAAAGGGCGTGGTCTTCGGTCAGAGTACCGTCGTCGGACATGTAGAAGAGATCAATTTCTTGCAGCTCAACGTAGCCACCTGGAGAGAGGTTCCTGACCCTGTAAGAATCAAGCTTAAGACAATTAAAGCCTTTGAACAGAACTCACTGAAAGACCTTTCGTAGATACTCGTGCCAGTCCCCAACGCTAAAGTTCATCATTCTGCTGTGGATATAATCGAACGGCTCCGAAAAGTTCCATTCCTCATCGAGATCATCGATGAGAAATTCGACATTAGGGGGGACACTGGTTATAGCCGTTAGTAGGCCTAACAGAAACGGGAAACACTCTACCAGTACAAGTTCGGCTGTATAGGAGACAAATCAATGCCCACAACCTACATGGGGTCAATTAGCCACTCGTCTTGCTTGCGTTATGTCCTTATTTCCAAGCCTCACCTTGGCCTCGGGGTGTTCATCGCCAAAGTCTATGGCCCATAGGCCCGTGCCTGTGCCCAAGTCGAGAACGCGGTTTGCTTTGAATTCTTCATGGTTTGGGGGTGAAAGACCAAGCTTATTGTCGAACGTGAGAAGGAACAAGTGGTGCTGTAGGTCTGGATACGTTAAGCATGGGAAACCGTTGGTGAAGGAAATGCATTTCTAATACCTAGCCTCTCATTCTCAATATCATCGTTGGGAAGATTGTACTCTGCGCTCGGTTGATCAATTGTCAGCTCAACAGCTTCAGATTCTTTGACTCACTTCCATCCTTATATCGATGATATGTTCTCCCGTTTTCTTGTCGGTAATCAAGAATGGAGCTCCTCAGGCTTTCAGTTGATGATGGCGTATCCTAATCCTCAGGTATGTATCAGCGGTCTTGGTTTCACATGCGCAACAAAATAACAGTCGCCCGTACATCTCCAAATGCAGAATCCCGATCGTCAGACGGCTACTCTTCAGTTCAGCTTGTAGTCATTCAATGTTGATAGGGGCACTAAACGTTGTGGTCCGGAACAGCCGGGCTACTCTCTTCGGCTGCTGCCATTCTGCTGGGTGTGACTTAGATCAATAGAAGAACGATTGGAGCTTTGCTGGACTGAGCGCTGTCTCCGTATAGATGGTATGTTGGAGGAACAACACCTTTTACTTGAAAATGGTAAAGAGAACTGCTTAAGTATTTTGGCCCTTGCTGTCCCATTCAAGCGGGCTCCAATTACATTTGCGAGGTGTTGCGCGATTTTCAATGTAGATGCCAGATATGGTTGGCCCACCGTTGCGATTACGCAGAGATCGGATGTTTTCCGCCCACCTTTACCGATCTGAAAGGAGCCTGTCTCGGCGATCCACTGATTATGAAATAATGATTGAGTCATCAAGGGCAGGGGATTCAGACATGCAGATAAAAGGAAAACACCAGCAGTTGGGTATCTGAGACGGGAACATGCCCTATTGTCATCAAAAACGCCGTACAGGTTGAGTTTATTACTGACTTAATACTGCCGTGAATGATTCTGCTTGAAGTGTCACATGAATAAACAAAGATTCAGCAGAGAATATTTACGAGTTGGGTACATTTTCCTTGCTCATTATCTGACGCAATATCTATCTATAATGGCTGATATGGTAGGATAGTGTATAGTCCGAAGACGCTGAACTGAAAAAAAGAAACGGAATTAATCTGAGCGAGAGTGGTATTTCGAAGGATCACCATCAATAGCATCAGCAAACAGCGCCGTGGAGAAGACCACGCGTGGCACCTAATGGACATTCATCGACCCTATACACAAAACGAAGTTTCCTGTCTTTATAACTCATCACTCTCAAAAGCAAACAAGTCCGATGGATTTCAGCGCGAGATAAAGTTTATAGGCCGTGAAAAGTATACGTGCTCAACTTCTTACAGATGTGACTCGACGATTGGAAAGAGGACCGGCAGTATATCAGTAGGCAGATGTAATCTTGTAGCTGTGAGCTAGAGGAGGTTGGATGACTGCGTATGTGGATCGAGTAAGAGGTTGTGATACCCTTGCATCTTGATTGACATGGTGAATCTGACAAGCAGCTGACTAGTGCAGCATAGTTCTAGTTGGACTTTGACACATAACACAGTCTCTACTCAGCTTGCGTTAATGTCAGCTTATGGGCGGCACGCGGCTGAATAATGAGATGAGTAGATGGGAAGCGGCGAAATCCGCAGCACTGTATATATATATGTTTCTAACTCTTTTTCAGTAAGCTCGTGCCCGATCTCAACCCCAGTCGCATTCCTTGATGGCTTTGATCAACAATAGCTCCGGACGCATGACCAGATCTGGTGAACAACATCTTTCGGCAACGCCAACTCCTTTCGAGATCTCGCTAGCAAGCATCTGTAACTGGCCCTGAAACGATCGGGTCGGCGCTCGGGTGTTCCCACTATCACGGCCTGCAAGCGGCGTTTCATCGACCTCGAAAGGGACGGTTTTCCGACACTAGCTCCCTGTCAAGTTTGGCAGCTATCGACGCGACCCTTGCTATCGCTATATCTGCTGCCCTTTCAAAGGTTTAGTCTAGAAGTGCCCCCGTATACCCACCCCACTTCAGATGCTTTCAATAGTGAATAACCTCGAAACACTACCGGAGATTTGACGGGGAGGAGGAGGGCCACGGCCCAGTCTCGACCCAACACCGGATGAACAATTCTAAAAACAATAGACATATATAAAACATTCCAGCTGCCACTGTGAGTGAGTCTTTTGTCTTGTTCAGTCTTGTTCAGCATTCTATCGTTAATTTTTCTTCTTTGGCATTGATTGCCGTTTTTATTCTCCAATACTCTATTACTCACTCTTTAAGTAACTCTTTTCGTTGTCTCGAATCACAACATGTCTCTCACTACTATCTTCCTTACTGGTGCTCTGGCTGCCGTTGCCCAGGCCTACACTCAAGTCAATGTCGCTACTCCCTTCATGCTCAAGAACATCGACCCCATCGTGTTCCCCGGACAGCATGGCAAATCCCATTTGCACTCGTTCTTTGGCTCCGACGCCGTGACCGTCAACACCAAGACCAGCGCCGAGCTGCAGAAAGGCTGCACCAACGCCGAAAACCCCAACGATCTGTCCGTCTACTGGATCCCCACGCCGCTCTACACAGCCAACGGAGGAAAGTCGTACGAGCCGATGCCCGTCTCCCACTTCAGCGCTTACTACAACCTCGGCGAGACTCCCGCCGATGTCGCCATGCCCCAGAACCTCCAGATGGTTGCTGGCAATGCCAAGGCCAAGACGCAGGCTGAGTCGCCCGCCGATGCAATGTCGGAGTGGTTTTGTGAGGGCGGAGCTGGCGGTGGCGCTTTAGATGTCAACGGCTTCCCCAGTGCCACTTGCGGAACTCATCTGCAGCAACTCCTGTACTTCCCCCAGTGTGTCGACACTCGGACGCTCAAGACGGCCTACAAGAGCCGTGCCCATCGAACCCCAAACCGATGCCCCCCGGGTATGAAGTCGATGCCCCAGCTGCGATTCAGCATTCGCTATGATCTTCGCAAGGTCTTGCCTGGCGGCTGGAACGGAGTGGCCCCCTTCAAGCTGTCTTGCGGTCCTGCCTGGTGCTCTCATGGAGACTTTATCAACGGATGGACCCCAGAGGCGGCGCAGAACATGATTGCCACCACCCAGGATAAGCGCAAGTTCTCCGCTGTCAACGGCGCGCTCGGCGGCTACAAGTCTGGCCCAACATGCAAGGCTAAGGATGCCGATCCCTCCAAGGGTACCAGCAACTACGCCCAGTCTGTTGCTGCCATGAGCAAGCGAGATGTTTCCCCCTGGGGCTGGCAGTCCAAGTCTCGCTTCTCTCGCTCCGCCTAAGGGTGCAATGCATGTACAGAAGCTGGGCCATTATGGGCATGGGCCGACGATGAAAGAATCATGGGTTCAGATGAGCATCCGACTCCAGAAAAACCATCAGCAGATAGTCCTCTTGACCAGGGAGTTTCATGAGTGCCCTGTCAACTCTCTTGATAGTATATTTAGAGCTTTAACCCAACTATCAGTAATATGTCATACCCGCTGCAACTCTCCTCTCATCTTGTGTTAGACTTCTGTAGGCTATTTATAACGTGTGTTTCATGCATAGTTCGACAAGTTCTGCGTTGTCGATTCACAAATGGTGTTACTTGGACCAGGACGCGACATTTTGAAAAGGTGTAAAGGAGAGTCTACGACCAAGAAACTGATATTGTATTCCCATCTAGCGCTTTTCACCTCTAAAAGTCCATGCTGACCGCCTTCAATCTCCATATACATAACATCTATTAATAGTAGCCCAAAACTAAGACTCAAATTACGCGGAAAGCGGTGCATAAGACTGGGCAACAAGCGGAATCTTATCGTCTTCTTGCACCTTCTCGTCCATCTTGTAATACCTGAATTGTCTCGTGGGCATTCGCATGGCAAACATGCTGTCAAGGTCGGTAATAGTACGGCCTTTCATCTCGGGTAGGAAAAAGAAGGACAGCGTGGCGGCGATGAGAGAAGTACCAGTGTAGAGGAAAGCCGTCTTGGCGCCCAACTTGAGCCCATCTTTGCCAAAGAGCTGAGGGAGGACGTAAGCGAAAATGGCGGAGCATACCTGCGATGATACACCAGCGAGAGAGGTCGAAACAGCACGGAGCTGCATGGAGCTGGCTTGTCCAATGTAGGCGTAGCTGGCAGGCCAGACGCCGAGACCCAGCGAGATGATGATGGCCATCATGAAGCCGCCGACTGCCCATGGGATAACATCCCCTTTGAAGAACCCCAAGATACCCATGCCGGCCCAGAGAACAGCCGTGCAGCACAGGGTTATCAGGGTAGTCCGTCGGACGCCCATTCGAGACAGAATCCAGATGCCGGTGCCGTTGGAGATCATACCGGCAATGATACCGCAAGACAGTACGACAGCAGCCATCATGGTGGTGAGACCGATCGTCTCCAAGAAGACATTGGCCGTCTGGAGTAGATCAAGACCAAACAAAGACGGCATGATGGCAGCCAACAGCGTGATCATGGTCCGACGCAAATTCTTGCGCCGGAAACACGCCAGGTAGGTAGCATTAGCAGCCCATGACCGCTCCTCGTCGACGATACCGCGAAAGCGTTCAATGGCTACATATTGGCTAACCTTGGGCGCATACAAACGTGTAGCCGCCTTGACCGCATCAGCGTCGTGGCCCTTCCTCAACAAGAAGATGGGACTGTCGGGAATAAACCACGAAAGAGTAAAGGCGGAGAGGGCCAGTAGCCATTCAGCAGCAAAGGCTGACGCATAGCCCTGGCGGCCATCGATCATGTTGACCGGAAGCAAAACGAGAGAGCCCAACAGCTGTCCCAGGAGTGTAAAGACTGGAAAGATGGCCATGGCGGGCCCTTGCAAAGCGACAGGTGCATTCTCTGATACCCAAGTACTGCAAGTTGTCTGCAGCATACCGACCGACATGCCCTGGAGAAACATGCCCGCCGTATACATGATACGCTTGCCCAAGATGTTGGGTGGTAGGAAGGAGAAGAAGATGCCGGCAACGCCCAGGGCCGAGATGATGCTGCCAGTCATGAGGGTGAAGCGACGGCCGATGCGGTCCTGTAGGAACCCGCCAAGCAGCGCGCCTAGGCCTGAACCTGCGGGTCCCATGGCCATCCAGAGTGATAGGTACGTCTTGGGGATGATCCATTCGCCCTTGTACTTGGCGCCGTAGTCTTTCATGAACGACTCAGCTCCGTTGACGGCGCCTGTTAGAAGCAGGCTGTAGCCCCAGGCAGTGATGGTGATGGAAATGAAGAGGCAGTACCGCACAACCTTGGAGTACTTCTTCATCGCCTTCCCAAGCGGCATGTTCATATCGAGTTCGTTGATCTTGTCGGGTTCGGTTGTTGTCGGCGCGCCCGTGTAGGGAGCTGTCGCACCTGGGAAGTCGTATCGCGTGCCATCATCAAAAGACGCGGATCGAGACTTGACTACGTCTATTTCGAGATAGTCTGCGCCGGGACTGATGTCGGCTGGTGGTAATTGGTGACTGTAGCTCTTCATGATGGTTTTATGTTTACTCGGGATAGAGAGGGGATCAACAAGTCGGTGGAGGGAGGAAAGGAAATGTGTTTTTAAATGTGCAGCACATGCTCTACTTTAAGGATCCATTATGTCAGACAGCTAGCTACGTGTGACTTGCAATGGTATCTTAGTCGCTGATTGTAATATCACCAAATGGGTTTTTGCGAGATGCAGACGCGAGGATGCTAACCTTTTGCATCTATTTTGTAGCTTTATTATTGGTCTCTCGAAACTCACATCCCTGTTACGTCTCTTGTCAGGGTGTTTCTAACCCGCTTCATCCTAACCGCATCTAGTAAGATTTTTGCGATGGCAGGCTTGGCGACAATCACCGTAGTTCGTTGAAGGTGATCACTGAACAGCTAAAGGGTGAGAAAATATTATGTGAGTAATACGACCCTCCCCTGCCGACTACACCTTGTGATTAATCTCGCACTCAGCTTATGTACTGCCCGAATTGCCATCATTGGCCAGAAGCATATCACTTCGCTTCAACGTCAGACTATTGCAAAGGGCGATCGATAGCGACCGCTGACATTCATATGCACATCAATACTAGGGGCGTTTGGTGACGTACCGTGTACCGTTGAACTAGCAAGCAACGAGAGCGGCCGTTGATTCCTTTCTAAGCCATGCAGAGAGACGATGAACAGCCCCCAAGATCTTGCCCGACGACTTTCACAGTCACTCATGCTGATCAAGGCCTGTAAGCCCGAACCGTTCCGCCCAATAACTCCAACTCAAGTTGAGTTATCTTGATGCCCTCGACGATGTGAACAGTGGTACCTTTACACGTCGTGGGGGCTCACGTACCACATCAAAATCGTGCATTCAACTCTCACCTTCAACCCACATATACTTGATCTGCTGGAAATGCGGTCTCTAGGCCACACTTCAGTATGGAGCTCTGGACAACCAGCCCTATACTAGGATTATGAAGCAAGCACCGTAATTCAAAGGACTACTGCGCCCGATGTGAAGAACCATCTAAAAGAGGTCACCGTGGGATAATAGCAGAGATGCGAGTCTCTTGGCCTTATACCTTCCTAATACGAGACAATAGAGCCAGAAGAGAAGCAGGAAAAGCCAACAGGAAAACGTCCAACCAAGGTTGGGGATTCACAGGTGGTTGTAGCTGGTCTATAATATCGATAGCCGTGCACTGCTGTTCCGCGACAACGACTGGATCCAGTCTTTACTTTAGTCGCATCTAACACTTAATCCAGCATTTCATAGATAGACTTAACCTCGGGGACCTTGCTCTCAAGCTCAACCCTCGTCTCCTCCCAAACACGTTGCTGGGCTGCACGGCCGCTCGCTCTCTCCATGAAAGGCGGATAACTGTCATCAAATCATCAGTATTGCAGATTCAGACTTGCGGGTCAATACTCGGGGAGGCTGGGACTTACGCTGCAGTATCAAAATCTTGCATAATTTTCCCATGCCCTTCCTCCGAAACCGAAACTCCATTGACCAGCGCAGTAGCACAGATTTCTGGCTCTCTCGCTCCAAAGTTCATGATCAACCTGGGAATCAATTTGGCCTGGTTTGGGTTGGTTAGTGGCGTCCACGCGGAGCCAGGATCCGCGCTGTTGATTGTCACTTTGCGCATGGTCTTGTCCTGAGCTCCAGTGGCCGAGACTCGGGCAGCGAGTTCGCGAGCAAAGTAGAGAAGCAGGGCTTTCGAACGACCATACTGATGAGCTTGTTCCATGCCGTCCCTGTTGTTGCTGAGCTTTTTGAGATAAGAGCCATTCTTTGGTACAGACATGGTGAAGGAGGAGGGATAGATGCCAAAGGTAGTGACGAATGTCAGCACAGGAGGGGATGGGTTGGTTGGGGAGGACTTGAGGAGTGGCAAGAAGAGAAGCGAGACGAGGGCGCCGGACAAGAAGTTGACTTGTATCGCTGTTGTGTTGCAGTCCATGGTTAGAACCTTTCAAGCAGCAGACAAGGAGGGAGACTCACATGTTTCCCAACCCTCGGGAGACTCGCGGCGATTGAAGGCGAGAATTCCTGCAGTCATCAAGACATGATCAAGATTCTTCAGCTCCCGTGCCTTCTTTCCTAGCTCCTGACAGCCTGCAAAAGTCATGAGGTCGGCTTGCCAGACAATAATGTTTGGCTTGGCCTTGCCCGAATCACTCAGCTCTGCCTCGATCTGCTGTTTGACGTCTTGGCAATCCCTGACGTCTACGAGAACAAGAGTCTCGACATCGCGATGGGCAAAGAGCTTGGCAGCCCTCGAGCCAAATGCCCCATTGGCGCCAGTGATGAGCACAGTCCTGCCTTTGTATGATTCGGTGCGCACGGTAGGTTTGCCAATACGCTGGTTCCACAGGCTCCGCCACGGAAAGTATTCAGCCAAGACCAAGGGGATACCAAAAGTCAACAAAGCAACAACGGCAGCGCTGATGACAGCAACATAGAGACCTGAAAGAGCCATTTCTAAAGCGCAAACACTTTCGTGTTTTGCCGTGTGTGTCTCAAGTTTCGAAATTGTGGTGAGAGGGGTTAAATTAACCCAACTCCTCGTACGATTGTGGGTTTCAAAAGCCACATCGGAAAAGGGTTTTGCCTCTGCCGATGTTACGCGAATCTGCTAGGAAAACTCGCCGAGTTGAGATTCGCCAGTTTCATAATGAGAGCATTCTTGTCTCCGGTAAGTTATTGAGATAGTGTTAAGAGATATAGTACTGTAAGATTCCAGCCCACACCTAGAACTAAGCGAATCAGTATAGTCAGTGGCAAGCTTAATGGGGGCTGTGGGGGGCTGATGAACAGTTGAGTCACGTCACTAGTCACGTGTTGCTTATTGCTTCTCTTGTTCCTTGTACCACCGAAATTAAGACGACGCACACTATTTACAGCTTCTAGCCCATCGATATAGCAGTAGAAATATTATATCAAGCTTCGCGCAGATAGTAATTACTATCTTATTCATTTATAAAGGCATTATACCTTATAGAACAAATTTACGATATTACTAATACTAATTAAGGAATATTAAAGTTTACTAAGTAAATAGGCACGTAATTATTAACCTAATTAATAAGTACCTAAGTAAGCTATAGAATAAAGTAATAGAGGTAAGTAAGTAAGTAATAAAGAAATAAGGTAATTAGGGCTTTTAATATAGTATAAGAAGGAGGAATTCCTCTCTAGATATTAACCTTAATCTCTATCTTATTCTTATTAACTTCTAATACCCCTACCTTATATCTAACTAATCGACTGCCGTGCCTTTTGCCTCGTTAAAT